>JARJDS010024807.1:0-24382 GCA_030264155.1 Atheta pasadenae | reverse complement strand
GTTGACATTTAAATAATATTAGTAGTGAGTTTTATTAAAATATAGAATTTGAAAAACGCGCCAACCCTATTTAATTTCTTCAGATAGCACGGGAGGCGCTGTAGCTTGTACCAAATTTTTATACAGGAGTGCGCGATCTATATTGTTATTTATCTATGACTTAGAGTTTCAAAATGAACTGAACTTTATTTTACAAACGATTTAACATGTAAACTTTAGTAAAAACAAATGCAATATCAAGGCCTACTCGTATGGCGTAGCGCTTCTATCTATTATGTTCACATCAAGGCATACTTGATTTCTAACCGCCTCTGAATTTCGAACACCGGTATTTTTTTTAAATTATTTAACTTTAATAGATACATAATGAATTTTTAAACAACTATAAAATTGTTATCATATTTCTAGTTATCATTCCATGTTAATCATATAAGCGAATTTAGTTTTAATCGTAAAACTTTATACGATTCATCATGTATTGTTTCATTCCAAACACTCCAAGCACTAAATATAGGAACAAGGAAACACTAAAACTTTTATTTTATTAACTTTTAATGTTTTGTAGTTATGCAGTTTTCATATATTCTTTCTACAACTTTAATGCTCCCATTAGACGCAGTTATTCAGTGCGTCGGCACCCAAATCACCAAATCCAATTGGAAAATATAATTTATGACTTTACGACATTATATAACTGTTTCAAAAATTGACGAAATCATGATATAACAAATATATATATATATATATAGCTAACTTATACAGCAATATAATATAATATAATAGATTTAATAGTTATGATTCATCGAACTTACGCATGTTTCAGTCAGAATCGTGTATTGGTGGTGTGCATGTTGACAAAACATCTTCCACGTCATAAAGTCACGATAGCAAATAAAGGGATATGGAAAAAAACCCGAAACGCGCCTAAGAGACATAAAGTTGTTCAGTCAGGAAGTGCGCCGTCGGCTCGGGAACCAAGGTGAAAAAGTATAGCGATACAAATCGTGAAACTAATTCTCCCACGCGCCTCGTAACAATTGGGGAGATAATTGATACGACTAGTCAGGATAGTAGTTACACGTAAGAGGGTGAAACTTTTGTTGTTTAACTAATCTTTGTTGTCAAAAATCATAAGTATCATAAATGAAACATACAAAAACTTAACAAATAACATTTTAGGTTTTAAGTAGATAGTAAACGATAATTAAGGGTTGGTTTTGTTAAAAAGAACAATCAACACTTAAACATTTTTAGTAAGCATTTTTAAGGGTTCAATGAACAATTTAAGATTAAATCATTAAAAATTAGAGTACATACTTGAAAACGAAACAAAAGGTTAAATTTAAAACTTTTAATATTTAAAATCAAACAATACGTTCATAAATGAGTAATAATAATAACGAATCGGAAGCGAATTATTTCGAAAGGGTATGTAGTATTTTGGGGGGGTAGAAGAATAAAAAAAAAACGGTGGAAATGGTCGTATTTGGTACGGTGGCACAGGTCAGGGGGTCGCGTGCGCGGGTACACCGGCACGTGGCGGCCACTCAGCGGAACACTTATCGTATTCATACGCGTGCGATCCATGGGGGACGCGTAACACGTTACGCTTATATTATTCTTACTGAATTTTATGCGGAATAAATTTTAAAGAAAGACACTGCACTTTTACACTACTAGGGTGAGTTAGAAAAAAAAAGTTAGAAATAGAAAAAGAAATAGAGGTAGTAAAGAATAAAAAATGATTGGGGATGGTATTTTTTGCTCAATAAGATGTTATTTATTTGAGAAGGGATGTATGGGAGTTAGGGGTTAAGAATTATAGTAATAATAATGAAGCATATGTTTTATTTTGTTAATTTTTAGGTTAAGAATAAATAGAGGGGGTGAATTTAATTTTTTTTGTTTTTGTTGGTGATAAGATGAGATGAGTGCAAAACTAAAAGTGTATGGTTGAGGATATCTTGTGTGCATCGCGATGGTGGTTGTTGGCGAGCGCGGAATAAATGGTGGTGAAGTGGCCGGAGCCGGTAGCGGGTGTTGGCGGATACCGCTGTCTCCGGGACACTTCCTCCCCGGGGCGGCCAATTTCACCCGGAGCGAGCGCTTTCCGCATTCCGTTCGCTTGCGCCGTTTTCTCTCCGCGTCTCCACCATTTGCCGCCTTCGTCGACGGGCTACTCACCGCCAGCCACGTTGCCAACTATTCACGCGACGAACACACACTGAAAGTAACTGTCCGCAGCAGTGGCGGCGCAGCTACTCCTCTTCCAAGTCTCTACCTCGCACACAAAACCCTCAACTCTTCACCGACAACAATTTACAGTTTGCAGTTTACGAGTTGTGCAACTTGGAAACATGCTTTAGAAGCAAGCGAACGGAAGGACTTTGCTATCGCCGCTCTAGTGTGTTTAAAACTTTTTGAAAATTAATGGGGTATGTTTAGGAAATTTTCGCTCGAATAAATCACAAAACTGAAAATTTACGAAATATTGAATTACGCCTTGGCTTGCCGATGTGGTAAATACCAAATTTCGACATTGATGTAAGCCGGCATGACGTGTATTAATAAATTTGAGTCGCGCTTCAAGATGACAACGACAACGACGACGGCGGCAGCAGAGGCGGCGAAATTTGCCTTGCAAACTCACACCGCCTACAAATTTCACTTTGCGTTGGTGGGCAAAGAGGGTGTTGGCGTTTTGCACCACCACACACCAGCAGCTTTTGCTTCTCTTAAGTTGTGCTTGCCGGTGTGTGGCGGTAGCAGCGGCAGAAACTCCGTCGGAGCCCCTAAAGCTCATTTCCGGGCCCCGCCGCCTGCGCTATATTAATTTTAAATTAAAGCCGGATAGCGGCGCCCGTGCGCCGGATTATCTAATGCACTGCTATCGCGCAGGAAATAACCGGGCCTCCTGCTAGATTGCCATTAATATTACCATTACCAACTCCTAGGCGTAAGTACGCACACCACACGCATACACACACACCCACAAATAAATACAGTTGCACACATTTAAATAGACATTCAAATGAAGGCGAAATTTACGGTTTGGTTGTGTCAGAGTAGAGTTAGCTAGTGGTGCACATTAATTTCGAGATATTTCACTGTTGCATTTGCAATTTCGAGTGTTCCAGTAAAGCATGTTGGATAACGGATGACGACAACCATCGAAACAGAGTTTACAAATTTAAATAATCATTAACTAGTAATTAGCAAAGTGTTTAATTATTTATTTTAGATGTTACATTTCCATTTCTTAAATAAATATAGAATATTTTTTGTTTCTTTTGAAAATTTTATTTTTAAATATAAAAGTCCGGCCCTGTTTTGTACTTCCCCTTTTTGAATCGTAGTTAACTTGTTGGTTTATTCAGAAAATCTGAATGCAATTGCATCTAAAGATTTTGACACTTAGAGAACTGGGGAGAAACTTAAATTAGAAAACTTTAAATTGAAATAAATGAAATCACGGGTTTTAACAACCATCAGAACTCAACATAAAAGAATGTCAGATTTCTTCAAAAGCCTTTTTAGGGTTGATAGACATCAATAACAGGCATAACCAAATTTTATTTAAATAAATCGAAATCATTTGGTTTAGTAACAAATGAAAACATCAAGCAAACAAATGAAAATTGTCGAACTGAATTTGTAGATCACAAAATAAAAGAATCAACATAAACAAAGCAAAACAAAAACTAAGCATTCTAACATGCACCGTTTTGACCAAACATGACACCGATTGTTTTAACGTAAAGATAAATACAAAACAAAAGCTTTCAACAACGTATGCTGTTTTATGCGAATGTTATTCATTTGTTATGATTCGGTATTTGTTTTACTATCAAAACAACAAAACGATAAAAACAAAAAAGAGTCGATGACAATGTTTCACAGTATGTTGGTTGTCATGACGACGTAAACTGTTTCAAAGGAATTGAGTTGTAACCAAAAATTATCAATCATTATAATGATAAATAATTTATCTTAAAATCTAATCCTTTAAATCCTTATATCAATGTTTATCTAAACCACCCATCTCCTCCACACACACACAACTTACCCTCAACTCATCCTAAACCATTGAAAAGTTAACTCTTAATTTAGTTGCATTGCACCGTATTGTATTCTGTTTGCGAGTGGGAAGAGTTTGGCATTTAACATTATCCCACACTCATCCGTACTCATCTCTACTATGACCACTTCATTCGGAACATCACCCTAAAACACCAGTCCAACACCAGTGCGAGTACGTGTACATGATGAGACACCTAACATATGTGTTGGTTACATGTTACATCAGTTCGTATTCTTTCATACCCAGAAATCCAGACTCTCACTGCACCACTGGTTCCAGCATCAGTCGTGTGTCTCTCACGCGTCGTTCCGCTGTGGTAGCTGCTCACTTGCGCGCTGGTCGAGGGGATGATGGCACAATAGGTTTATTTAGGGATGACAATCGGCGTACGCTGACAATTTGGCGCGCACAATGAACGCGATTCTCACCTCACGACTCCCGACCGCTTGAGGGGTTCGAGGAGTGTATGTTCACCTACTGAGGACATATAGGTGATTCCAGTGTTTATACACAAACACTAAGGGTTGGAATATTGGTATTGGTTTAGTATTTAGTATTTGATGTGTGGTGTGCGAATGGTGAATGGGTGGGAAAGTGCAACCTGATACTCAAAAGAAATTGAGCAATTGACTTACAAACACATTTGACGCACAAATGTTAAGGGATGAATATATAACCAATGAATAGTTTTGACGTTACCACTACGAAGTTTCTAGTTTAACTAACAAAAAGTAAACGTTAGTTTTTTGTCGGTTTTCGGGGGTATTGTCACCTAATTTGTGTGAACCTGTGAACTAAATGAGGTCTTTGTTAGTTAAACAACAAGGGTGTGACCGGACAACCTCTAACATAAAAAATACACGCTAACAAAAACACACAAAATAAAAGCAAGCAAATAAACATTAGTTGATTTTTTTAGTGTTTGTGTAAGAAACCGGAAGTAATAATGAGGACACACTTAATTACATATAATTATTAACTTTAATCTATTACATATTTACCTTAAATAGATTAAAACACAAATTGTTAGAACAAAACAAAACAAAAAATAAGAGTCATCAAAATTGTCAATAAAATTTTCAAAACAATTGATTTTCACTTGTTTAGTTTTTGTTTTTAGTTCGTTCTTGTATAGTTTTATAGTTCTATATTAAAATGTGAGACGGAGAAAATCAAAAAGGATATGTTGAACAGCGATTTGCCGTCCGGAGAATCCGGGCGCACTCCGGTGCGACGGAGCGCGCGAGGAAAAGCGCTCCGGCAGTAGGCAATCGATGTGGCTGCCGGTTGCCATGGCGGCGTTTCCGGTTGCGTTCAGCGCCTCCTAGTCCGCGTCGACAACCACGTTCCTTCAGATAATTTACAGGGTATTTAAATACATATCATCTTAAAACTACAGGAATTAAAAAAAATCATCAACTCCAATTATCAAAATATTTCAAATTCAACTATAAACGTGGAAAATTGTTGAACACACAAAAAAAAAATCATCAAATTTTTAAATTAAAAAAAATACCTTGTAGTATTTTTACGGGACTTTGAGACTTAGGACGATCTCGTTAATTATCCTTTCATAACCAAGTGCCTTCAGGCTGTTGGTTTGCTCGCCATCAAAAGTTGGAGTGCGCAAAAAAGAACAAAAACAAAAAACTTAAATGAGATTTTTAATAATTATTAAAATATTATTAAAATAAACATTCAAATACATGATTTTTATTACATATTTAAGTATTAGTATGTTAAGGGTTGTTAATTATAAATTTAGTGTATTATGAAACTAATCAACAAAAGTTAAAACAATTGAACAACGTTTGTTTTGATCACAAAGTGAAAACTTGAAAAGAAAATCCAAACAAATTGATAAGAATAAAACAAAATAGTGTGTAGTTTCTTGTTTTTACTTATAATCTTTCGGATATTCTGCACCCTTGTTGCGTACGCGTTGCCTACGTCCCCCACCATTGACGAGTTATACCACCACGGTTTGGAAATTTATGCGAGTGGGGTTGGCGCTGGGGCACGGTTTATTTACGTGACGTGGCGAACGCGCGCTACGATTGGTGCCTGTGGCGCGCAGAGACAACCCCCGCTTTGACAGGGTAGCTTACCACCCCCGCCCCCACGTGCTCGAGCGACGGTGGTATTGCATCCGCTGCGCCGATGAAAAACTTCCAGTTGATCGTAAATGCGCCCGATATTCGGACAGATTTGACAAATTGGCGAGCCGCTCTCCGCTCTTGATAACGAAGTCATCGTCAGGCGCTATTTACAGTAACGACAGTATTAGTGTACAATATTAGCTGTATTTTATCAACATAATAAATACTTACAAAGAAGTCAAACATAGTGGCGTATATTCGTAAAAAAAGAAAAAGATATTTTAGAAAGAAAAATATTTAGTGAAGTTTAGTGGTGAATTGGTGTTGTTTCTGATGAACAATTGTTATTGGTTGGATGTGAAGTGAGAAACATTTGATTTGTTGATCAGCTGTATCAATTGACCGTCGCAACTGTGTTGGGTTTGAAGACTTTGGTTGAGAAACTTGAGATTTGTTTGAGAGAACACATGAATGTGATTTGCATTGTTTTCTTCGGCTTGTTTGACAATTTGGGGTTTGTTGAGATTCAATATTTGCAAGCGGTTTGAAAAATATGTTGGATATTAAACCATCGGCGGACTATTTGAGCAGCAGGGGATCGTTTAGCAACTTCTCCATGTTGTTTGCAGGTAGACATCTAAACTATAAATAAAAACATCTACATTTTATGTTATTTAACCTATGTGCCTTGTTATAAATTAGTTAGGTTATGTTTACTGATAGATTTTTATTGTTATTTTCAGATACATCATACAAGGGGTCATGGGGATCACACGCCACGTCACAATCCCAGGGTGAGTACTTTTTACAATAATTTAAAGTCAAAAACCAAAAAAAAGAAACAAAACTTTCCAAAATGCTAGTGAGTTTGTTTTGTTTATTTGGATGTGTTTGTTACTTATTAGCACACATGTGATTAAAGTTGCCTACATATGCATACAAATGCAACCAAAAATACATAACCTGTGTCTCCAAAAACAAATTTTTCTGTGTGTTACTAATGACGGTAAATTCTAGACGCAAACAAAATTTGTTTTTGACAACACGCAATTGTTTTGTATATTTGTTTGTTATTTTAAAAACGCGATCTTCAATTTTTTCTAATACTTCTAATACTTAGAATTTAATTCTAATTATTGATTTGTGTTGTTGTTGATGTTGTGAAAAGATTTGGTTCTGCAGTATACAATTTAAGTCCTGATTTCATGTAATTCTGACTTTACTCGTTATACTTGTTAGAGTCTATCTGCGCTTGCAACGAAATAAAATGTTGTAAATTGAGGAAAGAGTCTCATCCTGTCGCCAGCGCCGACAGGAAATAAGGACTCGGCGCTGACTTCCTGGCGCTGGTGGAACGCAACAACCGCGTCGGTCTTCAGACGTCGATGAGTTTTTTCCTCTGACGCGGTCGCCTTCATAATCATTTTATCCACATCAAAATCACAAGTCAGCGAAAAATTCAATTCAAGAATTCAAATCATACTGTCTTACAAATTTTCTATTTTACAAGTCTCGTTTGGTACAAGCCACAAAACCAAAAAAGAAAAAAATTCAATTGTTTGTTTATTATTTGCACAATAATGATTAGTAAGTAATTAGACTACAAAGCATTTGCTTTGTGGCTGCCAAACACCGCACGGGGATGACACAGCCGGAGGGTTTGTGAAAAAGCGTGAAATGAAACCCCGTTTTCATTACGATCACACTCTACCAATACCTACACTCATCCAGTCGACAGTTTTCAGTTAAAATCTCATTCCTGCTTGGATTCCAATGCTTGTTTACGTACGTTGGAAGCAGGATATGCGCGGTGGCGCGCGGCTTTCATCATCATCCAATCCCACGCGCTTGCGGGATCATCGCCTTTTCTGCAAAACGTAAAGCGCAGAGACTCGGTACGCGCTCTGATGCGCTTTGTGAAAACGCTCCGAGCATCTATTCTGGTTCTATATAGATTCACTTTACAGCGACGCAACAGCGGTGGCGGCAATATCTTTGTGTGTGTGTTTTGTTGAAGCTGGAGAAGCGGGAAAGCGCGATGCGCTCCCGGCCATCCCTCTGATGCTGATCAGCGGGCCGTGAAGGCGTCGCAATCAGCGCCACGCTCCGGCTGCCGCGACGCTTTGACTGCCATTATTAAGTTTGGATAGCAAACTAAACGCTCGCGGGCGCGTATCGGGATTTCGGCACTGCCGCCACCGCCAACGCTTCCAACGCCGCCAGCCTGTGCCATTGTGTCACGCGTTTATTATATTTTGCTTCGCTGTCACCAACACACTTCATGAAAATAAAAAGTTTATTATTAAAACTTTGAAATCGAATCACACAAAATATTAATTAAGTTTTTTTTATAACGTTAAATTAATTTTTCTTTGAGAAAACTTCATTTAATTTTTAATTGTTCTTATTATTTTTAATTTTGGTAACAAATTGTTTCTTTGATGCAATCATTTAATGTCAATAACAAAAAAACAAAAAAACAAAAAACTCTTATTGCCTTTGAGTTGTTTTTGTTTTTCGTGTTAATTGTTATTCCAATCGCGTCATTCATTTTCTCCATTTTTCCGTTTTCTATACATTTTTTTACACTTTCCTTCCTTTCTTCCGTCGTCTGTCTTCTTTCTTTTCATTAATACCCGACACATTTATTACCATTTTTTGTAATATTTTCGGAATTCCTCTCCAATAAATTTACCCTTCAAATTTTCATTTAACTCTCGACTTACGTTATTAAAAAAAAGAAAAGATAAAGAAAGCAAATCCATTTAGTAGCTGTTCTCCACGGGTGCGCGCGATTTGAAAATCAAAAAAATAAAAAATAAAACAGAGCCAGTGTTGAATATAGTGAAAACGGGAAAACTGCTCGGCAAAGAAAAGAAAAGCGTCGACAGGCGGTGTGAAAAAAGGCGAAAAAATAATGGAAACCCATTCGAGCGTGTCGATAGAGAGGACGTCGAAATCGGAAAAGGACATTTGGTCCGGGAGTCCGGGAAGGAAGGACTCTTTCCTTTTCCGGGCACCCAATCAGCTAGTCCGGATTAACTATAGCGCACACTGAACGAACATTTTCAATTCAACCAAACATTCTTTACATTTTTTTTTGTTCAAGAAAAATCTTTTTACAAAAAAATAAAAATTTAAATACACATCCAAGGATTTAAAAATCCAAAAAAACAAAAAATACTAAGACTTTTCTTTTAGTGGTTTTCTTCAATAAAATCTTTTACTTGAGTCTTTGATTTCTGCTTTGTGCTTTTTGTTAACTTTTGTCCTGCCACTCAAAAGCCCAACACAAAAAATATCGGACACACGTCGCTCCAAGCGCGTGTTCTGATAACACGCACAAAACAACGATATTTTCCGTTTGATAACAACGAAATTCCATTAAACGCCCTTGATAGACTTGGAGCAGCGTCCGAAACTTTGCTGCGTTCGTTTTAGTTTAAGCGCGTGCACAATGGGAGTGTCAATCATGCAGTTAAGATAATTTTGCGACGGCGTGCGTATGCCGAAAAATCATCAACCCTCGAATGCGCCAGCGTAACTTTTCATAATAGCGACGCCAGCCACAAAAAGTTAACAAACATAGGCATTCGAGCATAAATGGAGTGTGTGAGACAGAATATTAAATCGGGAGTGTGTTATATATTTTTAACGCGGTGTATTATGTTATTTAGTGGCGCGATTTCACACCCCTCACAACATCTTGATGGTGTATTGCCTGTCAGAGTATTGTGTGTGCATAAAATGTGCGTGAGATTTGAATAGAAATTAGGTTTTTCGTATTTAATATTTGATATTTACATAGAAATTCTAAAACTTGAAGATTTTTTGCAAGTCATTGATGTTAATATTTAAAGAATAGCTTTAAAAGGAGTTTAAACGATATGGAGATAGGCAACTTAATATACAATCATTTTAGGCAACTCATTGTACATAATTTTTATTGTAAACTGAAAAAAAATTAAGGTTAAAATTTTAGATATAGGCAACTTATTTTACACTACATTTTAATAAATTTTAATGTTAGGCAATTCTTTTTACATAATTTTTATTGTAAGGTAGATGTATAGGCAACTTATTTTACACAAAAAATTTAAAAATAATTTTGTTTAGTATATTTTAATGTTACGTGTTTTGATTTGGTTTTGGTCTTATTTTGTGACTTGGGTTTACTCATAAGGTGTCGGTGGGTGTCCAAGGGTGTTGGGAACTGTTGGGGCGGTTTGCGTTCCACTCTGTTTGCCAAGCACGCAATCCGATTGTTATTCACGACACAAATTCGTCCTATCGAACATTTTTACGAAACGTTTTCGTGTCGAGCGTCGGGAGTCAGTTCGAGCGGCCGTGATTGTAAGCATGTAACAACTCCCTCGACTCGTGTCGTGCACCCTCAATAAGCGAGACAAAAAGATCAAAGGCTACTTGTCCAAATTCCCAAATACTCAACTCATCCTATTACGACGCAAAAAACACGACATGTGCCAAGCAATCAAACAAAAACGAAAAAAAAAACAAAATAAAATAAAATAACAAATACATTTCTTTTGTTTTGTTTTTTGTTTTATGTTTTATTTTGTGACCGAATTCAAATGTTTATTTTAAAATTTTATTTTTGTGAGTAGTGTTGCTGTTTCTTTTTTATATTTTATAGTAAAATCAGGATTTCTTTAGTATCGGCATGTTCGCTTTGGGTAGTTTTGGCATGCGGAAAGGATTCTCTTGTCGATTTCCGCGTCGCTGCCCTCGCAGAGCGAAAAATAAAGCCATTCGGGGCAGAAAGAAGCATCGTTTTTCGTTTCTCACCCACACACTGTGTCGAAACCAATGTTTTGACCTTATCTGAGGTTTTATTTTTTATTTTTTTTGTTATGTTGTGTTTGGTATATTGGGTGTGTGCTGGATATCACCCCTCACGACGCGAAGAAAATATTTTTTTTGTTTGACTTCATGAATAACAACAAAATATAACAATTTGGTGTTTTTGTTTTAGGCTATGGATCCAATACACTCAGCGGCATGACAAAAGCTTCATTGGATCCACATGGTCATCTTCGGCAACCAGGTAAACAAAAAAACAAAAACAAAACACTAAAAATTTTAACAAAACGACACAACCTCAAACCACTATCTACAAAACTACAAACAAAATAAAACAAAGTTAGGTCTTAGACTTAATTTGGTACAAAATTAGGTATATTTTTTATTACTAACATTTTTTGTTATTTTGTTGATAAATGATATATTATATGTCTTGAAAGGCGTCGATGCAAGACGCCACATCAGCTACTCAGCTATTGTGCGCGTTGTCAGCGCCGCCACCGCCCTCGCGATGTTTATGCACCCTCGACACATCTTTCATCGCGCCTATTTTTTCCACCGTTCTACTTTTTGCCGATTTTCTTTTGCTTTTCTTTTTTTGCGGGTCGTGAAAGCACCGTATGTGTGCGTCAATCGTTCCAACGATATCGCAATACACCGCTTGGCTGCGCACCGCTCTCTGCTGCCCTCAGCTACTTTACTCTCTTACTGCCGACGAAACCACCCTACCCGACATGATGATAGCTACTGATTCGAAGCGCAGTATTGAGTTCAAGTCAAGCAGAGACGTCAAACATATAGCTTTACATCAACGTCGACATCCACATCACGTGATCACTCATCGTGAGGAATATAAATACTCCAATATTTGTTGAGTCAAATTTACAAGTCAAAACATTTCTCTGAGTTTTAGTAACTATAAAGATAAATAATAAAT
Organism: Atheta pasadenae; assembly: GCA_030264155.1. NCBI lineage: Eukaryota > Metazoa > Arthropoda > Insecta > Coleoptera > Staphylinidae > Atheta > Atheta pasadenae. Next base: position 12,444 of record JARJDS010024807.1, on the reverse strand, counting down.
TGTAGAACCAACTAATTGATATTTTAGGGTGTTTTGGGGTGTTAAACTACTCCTTTGAGATTTTGTGTACCCTTGGGAGTATTTTTACCCCTATATTAAGTGTTGGTGATATTAAACCTAGGATTTAGTTTGTTTACTTCTTGTACTCCCTTGGGACTCATTTTTATTATTTACTTTAAAGTTTAGGGCAAAAAGGGTTAACGAGAAACTGAAAAAAATTGATTTTTTGTTAGACAACATTTTTGTGCAACTTAAAATACATATACTTTTCCTAACACACAAAAAACTTGATACTAATGTGTTAGCCGCCCCTCATTGTCGATGTTGTGATTTCACCAGTGTATGCGCCGCCTTATCGGGGTAAAAACATCTAGCGTGCAGTCGACTGTCTGACTGGAGGAGACTTCTTGGATTCTAATCTATCGAGCGAGCCTGGTATACTCGACGTTCGCACGCTTTGTACCTTAACCGGCAACCCAAACAGCTCGAAAGCGCCTACAGTCTAGCAATACATGTGTACTTGGTTGCGTGACCAAGACACCCCTTTCTTATACGCGCACACCCACTACATCCCACACAACACAACAAAACACCACAATATTTCTTATTGGAACCTTTTCACCCTTAACTAACCAAAAACCAAAACTTCACTACTACTGAACACACCAAAGTAAGGGTATATTTCTTATTTGGTTATTTGACTTTTTTGACATACAATAACCTCAAATGTATACTAGCTATGCCAAAATGTGTACTTATATTTTATATCCATACAATACGTACGTTTTGTACGTTTACGAATTCTATTCTCGTCCAAAACGCACCAAATATTCGTATGCGATTTGCAGGCGTCCCTGGCGACAATAATAGTAATAATAATGGGCCAAACCGGGTGAATAATAGCGGTAATAATCACACAACACAAAGGGGTCGTTTTTCAAACGCTCGTAAATGTTTAATAATACTGTGCAGGTTTTCTTTTAGTTTTTTTTATTATTAGTTTCTAAATGCAATAACAAAAGAAAACGTAAATAGAAAGTAACCCGAACGTGAGACCTGCGTAAAGAGAAGGGTGGTTATGTAAGTTTTGTGGTTAGGTTAAAAATTGTATTTTGATTGAGTTTGTTGGGCGGGTAATAGAAACAACATAAATTGGACTGTAATCAGTTGTGAACGAATGGAAAGTATGATGGAAGGTAAAAAATAGAGGAAAACGGGAAAATTACGAATTGGATTTTTAACTTTTGCATGATTCAATGCCAAGTTAGTGGAAACAGAAGTAATGCGGAGTTAGTTGAGTTGTCTGAAGTAAAAATAATAACATGAAACGTTATATATGCAAAATAACCTCAAATATAAGTAAAAATTGCGGTAGAAAAGAAAAAACAAAATTTAATATCAAAACAATTGACTTGCGTGTTGAAACACGTATATGCAAGTTCTCGTAAGTTCAAGGATTATATATTTTAAGTTAAAAATCAGTAAATACGTTTGTAGTATTAAATATTTAATAATAGATGGCGCAACTAAAGAATGAAAGTACAAAATATCCTAGAAAGCAATCAATTTTCGCCTAAAACAAGTGAAACCTATGTATACATTTTAAATACATTCTAAGAGTATAATTATGTCAAATAAACAAAAATTAATAGATTCAATTATTTGACGTTCAAAACCAATATTATGGTACCAACTACTTGTTCACAGATGGCGCAGTTAACATTTTATACATTTTTAACATTTACAAGAATTACTTGAGTAATTAGAACAGAAAACAAAACATTTATGGTAAATTTAAGTTAATTAGTTTTATGATATTAAAAAATTGATCATAGATGGCGTTTTTTTTTTTAACATAAGGACGTCATTTGGTAAAAAGGAAGAATTAATTCTTAATACTTTAATTGACTTATGTGTTAAAAAAAAGCGAATACTTAATGATTTTAGCTTACGAATCAATATTAGGATATCAACTGCTTGTTCACAGATGGCGTTATTGAAGATACTTCACTAAAGTTACTTCAGTTGTGATTATAGTACAGAATACACAAATATCAGTAAAAACTGTGGAATATGACACGAGTTTTTAATAATTTGTTTATTGTTTTTGCAACTATGAAGCAATTGAATGAAATTAATGAAATCATAGATGGCGTTTGTTGATTATTTGTAACCTACATTCTTTCTAAATGAATAGCTCACAATGTTGGCTACATTGCTAATATGTAGTAGTCGCTATTAGGACAAGTAGCAAAGAGTCGCCCAACGAGGTGCTCGAAAAAGAGCTCGAGGCTAAGAACTAAATTGGCGTATTGTGCGCCACCCTGATTTCATGATTTTCTCTCGGCTCAACTAACCCTTGCACCGGCACTCGGTAAGCACGAACCGGTGCTTCGGGGCGTCTTTGATTGACCCCAAGTGCGCCTCAAGCTCTTCACGACTCGGGCGTCTAATTGCTTTTCATTTGCCACACTTTGCACAGACACAACTAAACTATTCTTTTCTGCACATTGCACACGATCACTAATATAACGTAGTTCCTAACCTCATATTACGAGAAGTACCTCCAGAACACAAAACAATTAAACATACTCAGTCATATGTTACTACACGAACGTGCAGTGCAATAAATGTAATGAATTTGTTTTTCATTTGTTTTTTGTTTTCTTGCAGATCCCTATCAGATGTTTGGACCAACAAGTAGTCGACTTGCAAGTTCAGGTAATTAATTTTTGATATTAATTTGTTACGAATTATTATTTGGCTTTATGGTTAAATCCAAAATTAATGATGAACGCCATGAACGATTTACGATGTTTGGTTTATTTGGTTTGTTTGGTTATGTTACGCATGGGGTCAAATCGAGGGTGTGTCCGGACAGATTTACAATGCAAAGAGAAGCATGGCGTATAACGGTTGATGGAAAAAGTCGAATTAATCGACACTAAATCATTATTTTACCAGCTAATGTCGATTTAATGATAGCTCACAACCCTTGATTCACGTTTTCACATTTCGGTATTTTGGTATTTCATATTTCACCCTCGGACGGACGTTATCAAGGCGTAATTCATTTTCGGAGACGATAAAAATTTGTTGTTTGTACTACAATGTTTTACCTAAAAGGGTTAATTGAACTAACATACACATGCATAGTCAATGCGTAACGGTAATAATTTAGGTTTTTAAGGGACGCGTGACAAGATAAACACACAAAACAAAACAAACCACGACAACGTTGACTGTTACGTCACTAAAACACTAATTGCCTAGATTTGAATTCAGCATGACACGCAATTGTTTTTTTTGTTTATAAACAGTTTTCAAATAAATGAGTTGATGAAGACTACATTTACCAATTGTTTTGTTTGGTTTCGAAAACAAAAAAATCCGTAGGCGGTCATGGAAATTAATATTTTATAGTTACCAATTGTTTTGTACAAAAAAATGTTTTAGATAGATTTAATTTTATAACCAGTATTTTGCATAACCTAATTTAAAAATATGATTTTTTTTAATTTCAGTTAAAAACGATTATGTTTATTTTAATGACTGCGGAATAGGGGTAAAACATTGGCGTTGATTAACGCTAATGTTATGCTAATTGTAGGCGACACGTGTTTTTTAAAATCCAGGTGTTGGGCAGCCGTGAAACGGCGCGAATTATAAAATCATAACGTCAGCTGTTACGCCCCCAGTGAATCAACAAACGCCCGCGCTATATACGCGCATTAACCCCTGGCAGCAGGGGCAACACACATGATGAATACATTTGAATTGCTTGAATATAATTCAATGCATTTCAATGCTAATGTTTGCGTAATGTTTGTTTTAATGACCCGCGATCAAATCAGAAATTTCAAATTAGGTTCTGGTAGTCAGTGTAGTACACGTGGCGGAATACAAACATTTTATACTTTATAATTTTATTCAAATTACAAAAAAATATATATGTATATATTTTAATTTTTGAACAAACAACATTTTTCATTCTTTACCAATTTCGTTTTTAAATCACCAACAAATTTAAGAATTGCAATTGTTTTTCAATAAACACAAAAAACAAATGAACTTTCAGTTGAAGTTCAAGTCAGCAGTTGTTTGGTGTTGTAAACAAATAAACAAAAAACACATAAATTGCCATAACAACTGCAATTGTTTTTTTTTCAAATCTTTTACCATGAAACAAAAGAATAACAAAAACAAAATACATCAATCTAGAACTTTAAATCACTTTATGCTGCACAACATTCATTTGTTTGTTGATTTTGATGAAACCAAACAAAACAAATGATAAAAAACGTACTGTTAACTTTCACAAACAGATAATAAATTCATTTGTTTTCTTATTAATAATATTATATGTTTTGTTTGGTTGGAACGTGTTTGTTTTTTGTTTTATTACAAAACTTGATCTTACAAAACAAAGAATAATTAAATCTATACACTTATTTATCTGATTAACCCAAAGATTTAATTGCAATTGATCATTATCGTGTTCAGTTGCTTAGAACCCAGAAAATGAATTTATATTTTCGGCGTTCGTTCTATATCTTTTTATCTGTAATACGTGTTTAACCCTTGAAGTACGTACGGTTATCGCATGGCTGGATCGTAAAGATTCGTATCATGATTTGCCTTCATTCTCCCATAACGCCACCAACTACAAACAACAAACCCAAAGCTTTGGTTTTATTTTTATTTGGTTTGACGAACGAACCTTAGTAACATTATGCCTTATGCTTTTCTAATAACCAAACCAAAAGTCAAGTTCTTTTACGAACTCTAACTCTTGTTTTTATTATTTTTTTTTTGCGCCACGTGGATACATTACTGCAAACGATTTACTAGCTTTAATTAAAATATCGCATGAAGAATGAATTCATAAAGCTTTCATACGCTTAAAGACTTGTTCGAAAATGTACATTTAACTTCTTCGATACGCTTGGGTAATGAGTTGAACATTTTCGTCCTTTTTGGTAAGCCCCGGGTTATGCGGTGAATATGTGGTTTAGATTGTTAAGTCGTGAAATTACAAGAAATTACATGTAAATTACAGGAAAGAGTTTCATTTAATTTAGTCTTAAGTGCTGCGTAATCTCAGTGGAACGCTATGAGTGAATTAGCGCTCGAATCATAACCTCAATATAACCTCAAAAGCCCTAATGTTTGTTTTATGGTTTTGGTATTAAATTGTTTTTTCATGGCGTAATTGTTTCCTAAGAGAATTAGAAAATCATTTGATAGCAATTTATTGCAAGTATTATACGTAATTAATTTTTGTTTTTGTTTTTTTTTGTGATGGAATTGGTTATGTAATTAAGTCATTATGTTGTGTTGCGCAGGATCCGGACAAATCCAACTATGGCAGTTCCTCTTAGAATTATTGAGTGATTCGTCGAATGCAGCTTGTATCACTTGGGAAGGCACCAATGGCGAATTTAAATTGACAGATCCGGATGAAGTTGCGCGCAGATGGGGCGAACGTAAATCTAAACCAAACATGAACTACGATAAACTGTCCAGAGCACTCAGGTATGTATTTTTCTTTAAAGGTTATATTAAGTTATATGTATGATAAGTTAGATTAGGTTATGTTAAGTTAGATTAGGTTTGGTTATATTATGGTGCGATATGTCTGTATGGAATTTGTTGCTATACAATGTGGTTCCGAAACGTTTCCACCGGTTTCCTACCGTTTCGGAAAATCCTGCTGCTTCACATTGCGAGTTTGCTCCCGCCGCCGGGGTAAAGACGGACGTTCACAATTTCCGGATCGCAGCCCAGCAGATATAATTGCGAAATCAATAAGAACGTCGACGACGGCGGCGGTGGGTAGTAGAAACGGCAGGAGTAGAGCGGTGGCGACGACGTCGGAATCCGGCGAATCCGGTGAGGATGTGGCAGTCTCCGGGCGCACTCACCGCCCGGAACCGCCGGGCACGTCGCGCGCGCACGCCGCCTCGCCGGACGCGCTAATATGCTATGCCCACCGCCACCCGACCGATCCCTTCAACGTCCTTTATTCGCGGCACTTCGTCCAGCGTGTGCAGATGTCCGGTTTGCATATCATTATTGCAACAAACACGTATAAACATGCTATCACAATTCACCGCGGACAATGGGGACAAACATACTGAGCTCAACCGGACCGGAGCTTTTGTCCACCCGGCCGGACTCAAGCAACCGAACCTAACATCACACAACGTGTTGGTTAATGTCACAAATTTACATATCCAGGAATTATATTTTGTTTTTTAACTTTTCAATGTATGCAACCAAATTTACATTTTCATTTGTGTATCATTAGAAGGCAGATGTTTTGTTTTGTTTGCATTAATGTTTGTAATGTAATAACTTTCTGAACCTTGTGCAGGCAAATAAATTGACAGCAGAAAACTCATCATTCGGTAATTTCAATTTACAACGTTGAAAATTGGAAAAATACACGTCGCGCACGGATTCGATTATCCCGTCGTGCTTTCGGCCCGCTAATTGCTGCAAATGAACGTTCGCAATAGAATTACCCATCCCCTTCGCATTCCATCCACCTATTCGACACAACCTTCCCCTAACTTTGAATTACGCCTAGCTTTATATCCCAATGATAGAAATAGAAATAAAAATAGTTTCATGTATTTCATCCCCTACGGCCAGCTTCATTCGAATCAATGATGTTTCTTTTGTTTGCCAAACGAGCAATAAATAAAATCAAGAATTGAATTTCCTCGCCCACCAAAAGATAACTTTCTCTTCAGATGAATTTAGATGAAAGCTTTTGTACGTTTTGTAATGAATCAAGATGAGTTTTTCATTTCGTTGTTTCTTGTTTTGTCTAGGTACTATTACGACAAAAACATCATGACAAAAGTGCACGGCAAGCGGTACGCCTACAAATTTGACTTCCAAGGTTTGGCCGCCGCCACCCAGCCAGCAACCAGTGATCCAGGCAGCTACAAATACCAAAGCGAACTGTTCATGAGTTCTTATCATCACAGCGCTAAACTGGGAGGATTTATGAGTCCTCATGCTACTATTCCAAGTTCAGCTGGTGAGTTTTATTAATCCAACACTTAATTACTTTGTAGTTTGGGTATATTATAAATCTGTTGGAATCCTTTAAATCCATGTTCGTTGTATTCATGCGGTGTGTGCGTATCATCAATGATTTACAGTTTTGACACTTTGCGTTCCACTTAATGACGTAATGCGCTGATTGAGCGCATTGTTCGCGCCGGGATTGACGACAGCGGCCAAGAGGGAGCAGTTTGCCCGTCATTTAACCGCCCTGCGACGCATTACACAGCACCCCCTCGCTTTGCCCGAGCTGAGGCATATTATGGCAAACTAATGGACATTTTGTACACTCTATTCATAGTGCGCGCTCGGACGAGCAGCGGCAAGACAAGACTAGGGGGCCGCGGCTAATGTGTCATCATTACGGTGGCGCGGGGGCAAATATCAAAAGAATTATTGCCGCCGTCCGGACAATAGAAATTAAGATTTAGTCGTTCTTAACTAATTTATTAGTCTCACAAGAATATTTCTATTCGTATAATAATAAAATCGAACATTTTAACTTTTTAAGGTTATTTTTTAGAGGTTATTATATTAATAGTAAATAGAAATTCACTGTCATTGTGGATACGTGTTCAGTTGGATTTGGTATTGAAATATACGAGTATCCATTTAATGAATTCAATATTCACGCACTTTCATGAGTCTCGAGTGCATGGCAAACGCTCGCGACGCGTTGAATATGCTTCCTGATGGCATCCCCTGCCATCCTCTTCATGCTCTCCAGCTGTCACTCAAAGGTTATTATCAACACTATCGCTCACACCCGTTGATGGCGCACAAGCACGGGCACTACTCAACCAGTTTACAGAATTTGCAAACGTGTTGCCAATGCCAGGCAGGGCAATTGTGTGCAACACATTCATGCTCATTCCGAGAGTTGGAGAGTTTGGAGTGTGTGATGAGTTTGGAATATCGGGCCTGTTAGTGCAGGGATGTGCGTGGCACACGAGTATTTGAATTAGCAAAGTTGCATACTACGTGTTCGACCGACTCAATCCAGCCAGTCAGTCAGTAATGGTTATAGGCATTAGCAACAGGGGATGATAGGTTGGAGTCTAGAAGCTACATCAAAATCTACATTTACATCTACATCAAGTCTTCAAGGATTTGAATAAACATGCGGTGTTTAAACACGAATTGCTTAAGATGTTACAGGGTTAGAGTATTTAGGGTTGTTTTTTATTAATACCAAAAGACTTACATCTTTTAATTGTGGAAAGATATAAAAAAAATGATTACAAAAAAACCAAATGGATTGTTTTGTTAGGTTATGAAAGTACATTTGGTTGTCTAACTCCTAACCTATAAAAAAATCACAGATTTGGTTAGAATTCACTCTAATACTAACAATGAACGTCCTACGTTCATAAATCCATCGCAACAAATCACACAATGGAACAATATGAAATTATAAATCAATTGTTCGACTAAAGCACCCGAGAGCACCCGAAATTGTATTCATTTCTATAAAAATTGCTGCTGGATTGCTGGTCTACCCATTCACACATGACTTGCTGCTGAATTTTTTCCCTATTGAGTATTAATATTTTTTGTATCTTTTTGTTCCAGCCGCGTCGATATTCCCGTCGCCTGGCTCATACTGGAGCAACCCGAGCGCAAATCTCTACTCGAATATTGCCGCCAGCACACATTCCATAGGTCATCATGCTGGACCGCACCTGGGCGCGCCGCCGCTCGGCTCCTACCCGCACTATGCCTGACCTGTGATGACAAACCAAGGCATGGGCGACATGCACCACGACCACTCGGCCGCCCTCACGCCACCATCCTCTTCGGCGACTTCTTCAGGGGCAGCGATCACTAACGACGAGTGGACGCGGCGTCTAACGTCTGGAAGCATCATCAACTAAAAGGTTTAGAAAGTTAACGACAAAATATTAATTTTTGGAGCGAATGAGGTGAAAGGGGTGAGTTGGGGTTGTAAATATTAAAAACTAAACTGTCACAATACAGTCAAAACTAAACAGAACAAAATAGAGATAGAGATTAATAATTTGCCAATGGTAGATGATAATTTATCATATAGTTAATTGTTTTTGTTTAATATCTAGTCAGTTTTTAGTTTTTTTTTTTAATTGGGTGTTTAATGGTGTATTTTTTATAAATATCACATGCTAAAAATGTTTTTAACTTTCTCAAGGATTAAGGATTTTATTAAATGTAAAAAAATGCACCATAAATACATGTTGAACAAGTTTTTATGGTTTGTCTTTACTTTTCGTGCAATTTTTTGGATATTGTGACACTCTGTATTTATTTATTTATTCCATACTTATTTATATTAGTATCTAACAGAAGTAACCGTAAAATGGTGGCCTGTGATATAGAGAATTATTTATTTAAAAACTAAAAATGATAATTAAATTGCTAATTAACGAGTAGGTGCGACTGATGACAACACAAACAAAACAAAAATATTAAATTATCTTAACCTTTACTTTGAACCAAGTAGACAACGTTCTGTTCCCATATCTTTCTATAAGATGACAAACTAATTAACAAATGAATGTGTATGTAAAATGTAAAATAATAGTCTTTAAGAAATTGTTGTACTAATGGCTTTCTAGTTAACAAAAAAAAACATTGAAAACGTAACAGGATGAAAAACAAAACGCAAAATTCATTATTAATGAATTTAAAAAAAACTCATTGGATTTTTATTGAAAAAAAAATCATTTACGTAAAATAACGTAATTGTAGTTGTTTAGAGTGTATCTACTAACATACTACTAACATTACTAGTCATAAATAATGATAATCGAAACGAAAATACAAGAAACACAAAATTTAAACAAACAAGGTTATGTCAAGTCAAGTAAATGTCAAAAACCAACTCAACACTAAAACAAACCAAAGAAAAATATCATAGAAATAATTTATTATGGGGGAAGATAATTAACAGATAATGTTAAGAAAATAAGTAACAAAACTAAGTAATGCTAGTCATGTAATATTACTAAATGTCAAAACAAATGTGTAAGATTTACGATTAATTGAAAACTTGAAAACTATGAGTATGTACCTATTAATAGGCCGTTTTGTTATGCGCGTGCGCGAGCATTTGACAGCGACAAAATGACGCTGACGCACTGTCAACGTGAAGAATGAATATTGATAATGATAACAAAACAAAAGTATAAATGTTATGTATTTATTATACAAAAAATTGGAAAAAATGGATTAGATGACAAACAATTGTGATTTTTTTATATTTACCAATTTTCCCTATTCAATTACAGGTTTTATATTTTTCAGAAAACGTAAGTATTTATGTATATTTGGTTGCCTGCTTTGTTTTGTCATCCCTGGTTGATAGCAGTTGACAGCAGTTGACAGTAAGTTGTGCGATGAAATACTTAACCTATAAACTAGAGTTGTGTTTACGTTGTGAATTTGTTGAAGTTGTTAATAATACAACATTGTAAATAGTAAGTGCGTTGAATGTAAATTTGAATTCGAAAATCATGGCTCTTGAACGTTTTGAGCACACACAAAAGAACATAATAACACACGACATAAAATAGCAGCAATCGCAGCAAAATGCGCTGCAACGATTTTGGAATTGTTGAATCGGTGGCGACGAGGGTGGCATAGCGCAATAGCGCGAGAAGGGTGTTCTTGGGTGTGCTGTTACAACATCCAATACATCATTACATCATTAGAGGACGCGTGGCGGTCGACAGGCATACGTTTCACGCACGATTGCGCCCAAACACGAAACGAACGACGCGGCGCAGGACTGCGGAACGAACGGCCCATGTTAACTTTACGATCAGGAGCGATTTCAACTTTATTGCCCTTTCTAACCTCCCAAGCATGAAGAAAAATTCACCGATTTTAACAGCCGACCCTCCAAATAAAGTATGTATTTTAAAATATAACCAGAATCAAGTAGGTAACAATCAGTAACAAGTGATTTTTATGATTTGCAATGTGTTATGCTATGCAACTGTTTATACACAATGTGTATAATCTGTTGCTAACTAACAAGGCGTGCTATATTTTATTTATAGTACATTATAGTATCATATTTCTTAGTTTTATTACAAAATCACTGCTTTTGCGTTAATGACTCATTGACGTATACGTCGTATACGATTTCGTGGGTCTTTGTTAATAAAATTCTCATTTCGTCGATTATTTACAAGCCATAAACCCTTCTTTTGTTTGGGAGGTTGGGAGGTTAGGACTGGGCATTCTTGTTACTGTGGTTTTAATTATCAACCACAGCAGTTATATTGTACACCCCTTAGTTTCGTTCGTTTCGCCTTGTTTTCGAGTTAATGCAATGTGAGTTAATGCGCGTCGGCCGCGAGTCCGCCACTCCGTTGTCCTAATAATACGTAATGTGGTATTATCAACCGTGACGCCGAGACGAAGAAACGAGTGCATTGTTTGCGCTCGGAATTTTATTCAAATTAGCCTGCCCTTCAATAATAAAATGCAAATTACACGAAACAAGAGGGTAATTATTAATTCCTATGTTCTAAAGCGAGAGTTGTGATTGTGTGTGTTCGGTAAGTTCAACACGCGCGGATTTATTGCGCTTTGATGCTTGTGATATCAAACCACAATTCACATTTTACTACGCATCGCCGCTAATAAAAACCTACAAAGTTTTAAAGGCTTAATAAATAACAAAGCAATTTATATATCAGTTGTAGTTTAAATAAAACAAATAACCTAAAATAATCATAATTGTTATCTTAGGCAACCCAAAGTACAAATCCTAAAATACAAATATCCAAAACTTTTGTTTTGTTTGTTTGTTTACATATAAATTTCGATTGTTTTAATGAATTTTAGATTCGTTTTAATTAAAAGTAGACCGTCAGCTGCTTACTAATGTATTTTCTAATTAAAATCCGCTTTCAAGTGTTCACGCGTGCGATACTTTTACTTTATGCGTGATTTATTGAATAAAATGGAATAATTTACGTCCACTTTCGGTTTTGTAATTTACGATAGGCTTTAAATCTTTGCGTTTAATGAAAAACGTATTTATTTTTAATGAAGATTTATTTATATTTTATTTTAAGGGTACAAAATATTTTGGTTAGATTTTGATAATTTTATTGTGTTACAAGGTACCTGTAATGCAGTATGGGGTTAATTGCAGGTGAAAAAGAGGTTGCTAGGTGACTGACATTGGCAGGGTGGATTTAGTACGGGGGCGGCTGCGGAACGTCATCGTAATGCGCCCGTATCGCACTCACGGTGCGCGGTGCACGAGATCGATGCGCCACGTCCTGCCAATCCAGTTCGGGCGGATGGATCCTGCGAAAAGCGCGTACAGCATTGGCCGGAAATGCAATTCCGGAATCAGGCGCACGACGTCGAGCG
>JARJDS010024798.1:0-12169 GCA_030264155.1 Atheta pasadenae | reverse complement strand
GTTTACACATACTTTAGCTTCCCACTTGTCGTGGTTCTGTCGTGCTGCCCTTCTTGTAAATGTGGAGATAGTGAAATTAATTTTGTCATTAAGATTGTGAAGATCTTGAGCAAAAACACTCCAAACGCAGTCAAAAACCGTGTTGGGTTTCAATTTATTTTAATTTAAAACTCAACATTTTTATCAACGTAACCATCGCCTGAAATTTGAAGTTGGTACGCGTGCCTCGACCAAGAAAATCTGCTTAAACGTCACGTTCGCGTAACTGATTCCGATAGTGGATCAAACACTACTTATCGATGAGCGGCGAAGGTTGAGCGCCGCTTCAGCATCGCTGAGGCATAATAGTTCTCCCCTCGACGATGTCATCGATGCAAACGTGTGCGTGCGGTGCGAGGGCGATATTGAAATCAAAATCTCGTCGCTGGCGGCGCGTTCTGCATCACATCACGCACGGCCCCCACACAGGCTTACGTACACGGACGTTTACGTACATGTCTATCAGCAATGCGCGTGCATCCTGAATCCTTGTGTCCTCCTGAAACGTGCTTTTGGTACCCGCGCTTCCACAGAATGCAAGGACCTGAATGCCGGCTCTCTGTCTATCAAAATCAAGTCGATTGAGGGTGAACGCACGTGAGTGTGTGTGTGTGGAAGCATGTGCGAGTGAGGACCTGCGAAACTATGGAAAGGATACGTATGTGCTCGTCTTTATCCGGCGTTATCTATATCCGTCGCTCTCTGTGCTAATTCTGTGCGTTTGTACGCTGCCGCGTCGTTACGTCGCTTCCTTGCATGCTTTCAGCTCTTGGTTTAGATACTTTGCCACTACGCCCCGATTACCCTCCGGAAACACAGGGCGCGTCAAAATTTTGAATTGCAAAATAATACGATTGGAGGGCACAAACAAGATTGATAAAAACAATCGATTACGAAGGGATAAAACACATTATGTTCAAATGTTCAAAGAAAAATATCTTTTTAGGTTTGAATATTTTTGAGTTGGATTTAATATTTCAAAAGAACACTTTGTATACTGATAGGTTAGTTTCATATTCACCCCTTCGGCATCTTCATCACTTCTGCGAGAATTACCCGGAATTGCCAGATTGAGCGTTTTAAATTAAGCAAATCAATGGCGTAATGCCGAAATTTTCTCGCATATAAATATGTGGCAGGTACCTGAATAGGATGGGTTTCACCCTTTTCTTCAGGGCGCCAAACTAGCAGTGTCACCTCGAGGCAGCCCGAGGGCCTACCGTTCATCGAAGGGTGATTCGTTCGCGCGTTGCTTCGCCCGCCCGCTTGATGCTAATGCTAATGGAAATGTCTTGTTACGGTTCTTGTTTTCTTGTTAACTTTAAATTAGCCACGGCTCGTTTGCCGTACAAAACGCGACGAAATTTTAGTTCTTCTTTGCCTGTGCCTCCAGAGTTTCATATTTTTTACGCTCCACTGATCTCACGAATCGATTACAGATAACAAAAAGTTGTACGCAATGAAAATGCAAATGAACCAACAAGTCTGATTTTAATTTTCTTAAATGCGCTTTAACCGGTTAAATTACCTTTAACCGGTTAACCGAGTAAAAACAATTTTTTAAACTTTAAACGTGAGAGTGACAACAACTTGCGTGTTGTTCGAGATAACATCAATACTATCGAAAAACATGCAAAAGGTGAGAACGTGCATGCTTACATGAATGAGTATCGTGATTTAGGCGAGGGGTTGAAAAACGGGCGCTGATGAAAGAGCAAGCGAGCGTGGAGAACGAGACGACGTGCGCGCAAATATTTGTTTGCATTTGTTAATAAATCCTAAGCAAATATTTACAACCCGACGGTTTGTGTTCAGCAAAACAGCTCCGCTCAGCAGTAGCAGTGTTGGTGGAAACGGCGGAGGCGGCTGTGGGTGGCGAACGTCTGCTCGTTACTCGCAATACTCGCACATTCAGAAATCGGATGAATCGGAACGAGATCACAAATGCACCCAGCCGCCGCCAGACTCTCCGCCAACCGACTAAACATAATAATAAAGAGATCAATAGATATTAACGAAGAATGCAAATAGAAACTGCTTTTCATTATTCAATTCAATTGCTCGCGTTTATTTGTGTTTGCACTCACGGAGAACGTAATTGTGTACTCTATCTGTACTTATGGGCGGCTTGCCGCCAACGATTGGCGGCGGCGGCGGGCGGGCGAGCGATCGCGACCCTTTCTCGCCGCGTGTTTCTGCTTTGCGCTCCCATCCGGTTTTGTTAATTTAAAATTAAGTTAATAAACGTTTGGGAATTAATTAAACGCTGTTGATTTTTGTTTATGTTATTTGGGAGTTTGCCGCCGCCACTGCCTGGCCTCGCATGCGTTTCATTGTATACCGCGCGTGTTTGCTTTGCAATTTTAAGCATCATTTCGTTTCGATGTACAAATACGCTGTAAATATTTTACAATTTTTACTCTCGCGTGCGCGTGTAAATAAATGTAGTTAAATAAACATGAAATTATTTAATTACATACAACATACAACTTTTCGCTTACCGAGCACGTCAAACGTTCCCATTTTTTCCAACGTATTTAGTATTATTTATTATTATAATTTAGTTTTAAATATTATTGTGATAAATAACAAACAACGTCCACAAATTTAAATTTTTCGTGTGATACGCTCATTACTCTAGCAAAACAAACGGAAAATTGCCGGCCTTTCCTCCGCAATATTAAATCATCATGATAATAGGCGCGCGCGACCGAAAAATGGAAAAATGGTTTTTAGTAACGCGGAGATTGCGTTATCGCTAAATGGGATTACGTTCTTCGTGCTATCCGGGCTAATTTCGTTCATTAAATCCGAACCCGAAGTCTATCCGCCTCAGGTTCGTTATACCTACGCGCGTTCCTTTTTCCTTGGGCTCGAATGAAATTAACGTGTTTCCACGCCGCCACGCCACGCAGGAACAAATGTGTGTGCGATACACGTGGCCGGAAGTTGCCGAACTTACATTATGCAGGAAAAGTTTCCCATCAAAAATATGCGCTAGCCGGAAAAAGAGGCCGAGGAGCAAAAAAAAGGAAAATTAGCTCCGCGGTCGGTCGAAATTAACGAGCGACCCTCATCATCAAACACACGACGTTATCAGCGCCGGCAACTATGATCTTAAAAAATCCGAAAAAGTGGGTTTTAAAATTTAAACCTACGCCGACTCAATTAACTCGCTTTGCTTTCTTTTCCTCGAGTATGTCTTGACAGACGACGACTCCCCGTTGACTTTTGTCGTTGTCGTTTTATTTGAAATCCGCGCTTGTTAGGGTTTTGTTTCGTCGCGATTAAAAAACGAGCATTGCGAAAAACGAAGTGAAATTGCGTGGTACTCACTTGGTACTTGTTGTTATAACGAACAGATGTCGGTTATTTTTCCGCTCCGCATGGGTATTCTACCATAAATAAATCAAGCAAACGCTAACATACTACAGTAGCCAACAGGGGTGTATTAGTATAAAAGTCAAATTATTTGTTTGGAATAGTTTAGGGTAGTTTCTAATTTGTTTGCGTTGGTTTGGTGCAAATATTCGAAAAAATTTCTGTGGGATGACATTAATCCGGTTCTGCAAGTTCAGAAGGGGGTCGGTTGTTTTACGCCGCCCGTTAAAAATGAAACGCGTTAAGGGCGGCATTTTAATCTACGTACTAATGCGAAAATCCGCGCGGCACACACACAAGCCCATGCTGCGAACATCACCGCAGCGCGCATTGCGAATGCGGGTACGGTGCGCCTCCACCACTCGTCGCGCGCCAATTTAAAAGCGAAACGAGCCCATGTGTCGTCGCCTGTTTGTCACCCCCGCCCGCACTGATGGCGGAGACTAGACGGATCACCACGGCCAAATTATCCGCCCGCAAAATAAATTGCCATCGCCTGGAACCCTTTTCTCTCGTTGCCGCCACCGCTGCTGTTGGCGCACCACACGCAACGCCAAATCAACCCGAATCTAACTAAACGCGTTACGTTTCATCCATTTCTCGCATTGCAATGCGGCGGCAAAGTTTGCGCGAACGTGCCGAGAGCCCTTTTTTATTGCAATTGAAAAATGACCTTTCCATCGGGCTGTAAAACAAATAATTAAAAGAAAACTTTATTACTTTGTCTTTGGCGCAAGTGCGCAAACAAAAATACGCCGAGGGATAAGCGCCGCAGCGCCACGACATGCCCCAGCAAAAAGTTTAAGTGTTCTTTTTTAAAGTCGCAAAGTTTGCTTCCACTTCCACAAGACCGAGTGGATATTGTTTTAATGCTCTCTTAAAGTATATTTTATAGTAATTCTCCTAAAGGTGTTAGCGATGCTAGTTGGCTTTGGGGCGCGTTGCGGGTTTCGCGTGGCGCGTCGGCTGTTCATTCGGAAGTAATCCAAACGAAACGCGCGTTGCGTTCTTCGGTCGGAAAAGTTGTTCGAGCGTCGGTTTTAAATTACAAAAAGGCGTTCGGCAGCAAGTCGCTCGCGCGCGCGACCTGCCGCTTTGGCCGCCACTGCTACCACCGCCGCCTCCGTGCGATTCCGTGAGTTTTCATTTCATTGTTTTAGTAGTTTATGGCACATTCGTGACTTATCATTAATCTTTTAAAGTTACTCTTATGCTCAGCGCCGGGACGTCCGACGTTGAATGTGCTTGTCGGTTTGAAAACTTGCGTTCTTTCCATTTTTATTCTTCCTTTCTTACTACAAAATGTTGCAATGATAAATCCAATAATCAACTAATCTTCCCAAGCTGTATCTTAAAATATAATCATTTTTGTTGTATATTTTTTAAATTCTTCAACTTTATTTCAACTTGATACGCGTATGTTAAACTTCAAGGAAACATACTGTTGTATAACCGCGTGGAGGCGCCGGGCAATATGAGTGCAGTTAGGAAACCAATGAAGAATAGCTTTGTTCGTTTTGCGCAAAGTGCCAAGAAGACCTGGACGAGCAAACAGCATACAACACGCATGCGAAGTTCATGAATCTAGCTGTTTTACTCGTTGACGCCGCCGCCGCCGCCGCACGACTCGCAAACTTCCTTGAGGTCGAGATTTATTTGCGCGCAACATATCTTCACGTTCGCAACATACTGAAAGCACATTACATTGCCATTGTATTATTTATAATGCTTGAAGACAGTAATGAATTCGAAACTTTTGACTTCTTATGTTGAGTGTTGACTGTGACTGTGTACGCGTCTAAAATGCGGAGGAATTGTTTCAGACTCTTGGCAACGTTTGCATTGTCTGCGATCTCGTTGACTTTCGCGATGCTTTTGATACGAAGTCAAGCATACAAGTAAAAGCAGAGTAAGAATATCCGCAGCGTAGTTTTTCGAACTTTCAAAGTTTTTCGATTATTTCCAGCTCTGCCGCACGAAATATGCTCACATTTAAAAAGGAACATTATCAATCATTCACTCATTCAATCTTTGTAGATGTTATTTATAAGAAAGAAAGAAATTAACCGTTGTTGAAATTTTAGTTTTGTTAAAACAACAAGAAAAAAAGGTAGAAATAAAGGATAAAAAACGTAGGACAAGAGCCAAAAAATAGGGGGAAACTTTCAATCCTTGGCGGTTCATGCGTCGCCTGCTAAAATAAAACGCGGGGCGCAAACACGCGTCAATTCTATTTGGAAACGCGACACGCAAGCAAATAGAAAACTGGAAAACCTAGCCGCCGAACTGTTTCTAATGCGTTGCGGAGGCCAAACGCCGTTGTTGTCGCGAGGAAAGTTCGTTTTACTTTCGTAACTCTCGGGCACAAGCGTAATACACTCCGTTTCAATTTCGGCATTGTTGCACCCCGCGATTGTTCTTCGCAACGCGGCGATGCGACGTTTTTATTTTAAGCCAACCTTTGTTTTTTCGTTGTGTTATTTCCCGGCAACGGTTGTCAGTTTATCGGGAACAACATTTATGAATAATTGCGAAACGACGACGCGAAGCATAAAATTATAATTAACTCCAACTTCTTCGCAGAGGCGAGCCGGTCGAATAACTGAGGCTGTGCGCCGAGTAGTGGAATAATTCGGAAAACGCTCGTCGGCGAAAATAAACGGTAATACAATAAAGATGTTGCGCGAAATTTTCTCGAAAACTTTCGCAGTACCGCGCCCGTGTTTTATCTTCGTGGTCGACGAATCAACGTTGCGTTGAATCAACGCAATAACGATGAGCAAACATTATGAGAACTTATAATAACTTGTGTCTATAAACAACCAACACAAATAATATAAATAAACGTCCAAATCAATATTTTAAGCTTTGAACATAAAATACGTAACGAACTTTATTAATTTATTGATTCAAACTCAATATTGTTAGCGTGAATAAATAATAATTAAATAATGAGTAACTTTACTTTATCCAAAGCTTATAAATATAGTAAGAACAAAATTAGTTTCCAATTAGTTAACAACTTCGTTGTTTTCCAAAGGCAGGACTTCCGAACCCGGCTTTGGGCCCCAAAGCCGGCCCGGCTGCTGATGGCGACGACGCAGAGCCATGAAGATTTAATCCGGATTACAACTAAATTTTGTTGTTTTGCGGTTTCGTTTTCGGGCGAGGGCCGTTGTGCGTGGCGTGCGCGTTCCGGCATGAGTCTGTAAGTCTACTTTGCCTTGGAGGCGGCATTTATGCCGTCTCCAGACCGTGCTGGCCCGGTGCAACGATGGAAAATTTATAACAAAAGTGGGAACTATCCAACGCGCGTTCGCACACAGTTGAACTTATTAAGACCATAAATCTATGCGCCTGCAATCAAATAACGTTCGCCCATTGCTCCCCCAAAACTCCATAACCATTGCAGTCCACTCACGCCGAGAATAGAACGCATTTGTGCATTTGCCCTGCTGGATGTTGATGTATTGAGCGAATGTATGCAAAGCGAGGTTTTAAAAAGCCACAGAATTGCTACCTACGTAGAAGGGGTGAAAGCAGACACCCTTGTCACATTCACATTCAATTCAGGGCATCGAATGTTGAATGACATGCGGGCAGGCCTCGTCGTGGTTTCGCCGTAATTTATTTACAGGTGGCACACACGTCCATCGACTTTGAATAATTCATTCGTAAAAAGGTTCACACTTTCACGCAGCAAGCGCAAACACCATTTCGTGTTTTGGCAGGACTTGATTCACTGCTGCGGATTGCCAATACGCAAATGCAATGAGAAATGCAAAAAACGGCTATAAAAACAGAGGGTCAAAGACGAAGGGTGACTTTAGAACCCTAAGTTGTGCAAACAATTCAAGCGATTGCTGTTTTTTTGGTTAAATATAGAAAAAGATCAAATTGGCTTTACACAACTAAAGGAAACTACAGTAGAAATTTTTAAAAAATGACAAATGTGTATATGAACCACAATGAAGTATCATGACGATTCAAATTTCGGCGAATTCAACGTGTCAAAATGTAATTTAAACACCCAACAACCCATTTAACGTTTGTATTGCCGAGTGTGAAAGACTTCCATGTGTGACCCCTATGTGCACGCCTATGCGCTCAAAATTAATAAATCTGCCTATGGTAATAAAGGGTAATAAAGTTCTATTAAAGGCAAATGATTTATCATTAAGCGCACGCATGGCGCACATACAGGGCGTCGCATTGCACGACACGTTAACTTGCCCACCATAAAGGTGTTAAATATTTAAACACGATTAACGTCTGTCCAACGCGGAAACGTAACATTAAAATTGGTCGCAATGCGAGATTGATTGAACCCTTCACGTTTGTGCATCGGAAAACCAGCACTATTTGATTGATTCGCTGCTCTATACTATTCGTAAGTGGACGTACACAACACACTTGTACCATTTTATTTCATTTGGCGTTTGGCAATCGCAATCCCGATCGCACTCCTACCGATGATGATGAACTAATGGAGCGTATTAACGAGAAATCGTTGGAATTTTCCAATCCACCTATGTTCTGATTATCGCGACTTGTCTATGTGGCAATAATGTTCAAGTATTTTCGTTTCGCGCACGAACGGCTCAATTTGCATTTTGTTTTCACGACTACTGCGCAGTTCAGTTTTGTGCAAAAACAACAAACACAACTCCAGGCCTACATAAATTTTGCACAATTTCTATTTTGGTGATGCTATGATTTTAACTATACGTCCACGCTAATTTTATTCCACGTGAATCGACGTTATTCGACGTTCAAGTTGATTTAAATTGTAAAATGAGATGGATTTTGGGCGTCAGTGTACAGTGTTCATATATTAACTTTGATCGGGTTTATAATGTGCACGATTTTACGCTTGTTTATGCTTCTCGACGTATGTATACACACATTCGTTGCGATTTGCGGGTTGAAAGAGTTACCTAACAATGATCGATGTTTAGCTCTGTTCCCCTATCTGCTATTGAACCATCCAATGTATCAACATGCAATGTTTTTTAATTTAAATTGATACCAAATAAAAAACTACAAAATAAAACTCTCTAAAGTTTTTTTCTTTTTTTTTTAATGTAGAATCCGTGAGTCACTTTTTTTTAATTTACCGTTGTAAATCAAATAATTAATTCAATTGGTCGCTTTAAAGTAAATAAAAAAAACACAAAGTGGGTTAGAGGCGCACTAGCGAAACGAAATTGGAAATAATACAAGAATACAACAAACACATGTGACACATTGAGTGAAGTATTCGATCACCGGTCCAACAACGCCGAGCTGCTCGTCCGAACAGAGTCCTTAACGTAGCAGTCCTCAGTCCTCAATCCTGCAAGAGACCCTACGTTCGCGATTCGGCATTGTGTCGCGTATTGTGTCCCGTATACTTTATTTCCTTCTTGAGCATTGTGCGCACGTCATGTTACCATCGGGGCACCCGTAAATCTAGTCATTATTTGCGTGACGTCCTGGTTGGAAAACCAACTTCACTCAAATGAACACAAACATACAAATTTTAAGCTATTATTCAGGCTAAAAGTGTCAATCCAATTTGGTTTACTCTAAGAACAAAAATTGAAAATTATTGCTAAGTGCGTTTAAATGTTTATTAAGAAATATTACTAGATTTATTGATCCACAGGGTATATGGCTGCGACAATAATCTTATAAAGGTTCTATTCGTTTAGCGCGGAAATGCGCACGATGCACACAATATAAGTAAATTGATCGGTATCAAAGAAATGTCTCGCCCGATCGACAATCGTCTTTTTAGACTCAACTCGCGTTACAGGAAGGCGGGGGTGGCGCATTGTGCGCCATGCGGCCGCACGTAGAACGATTTATAATGAATAATATCGATGGTAATAATGCGCTTTGATATTTGTTACTGTCCGCGCATGCTATTGTGTTTTCGATTTTAATTCAGTGTACATTCGTTACGGCGGGGTATGTCGGGGGTGGCTGACAGTGCGCCATACAATACTACACAGTCTGCGTTCTCCCCAGCACGTTTTACTAATGGCTCTTTTTAGAATACGCGTTTAATCATTTTTATCATTCTGACCATCGGATTGTGTGCAGCATTGTCACATTTACACTTATATTTTCCTAATACACCCTTGTTCTTGTCGATACCAACAAAACCGGAAATTTAAAACTCACAATAAAGATATACAGCTAAAAATATTTTGCTGCCAATGTTCAAGTAGTAGTAGAAATAACTGAGCATAAGTTGAAATAAAAACTGCAGTTGTAACAGTTTCAACAATTTTGTGCAAATTTGCGTGTGAATTCCTGTTTCTTCGCTTCGTGTAGACGTTGGGGAGGCGGTGGTAGCGACGCGCGCTCAAACCTAGAAAATTAACTTGGCGTGTAGAAAGTTTACGCTGACTTTCCGTATAGTTTTCGCGTTTCCGTGTTTCCAATGCTTATTATAGCTGCCGTTGTTGTAGCCGTAGCGATTGCTGCCGCCTCCCCGGTCCGCTGCGCATACTTGCACGGCCATTAGCTAATAATAACCACATCCATTACACGATTATTATCAGACAGTCAGGATGCTTGTTGTTGTTGCTAGCGTGTATGTTGTGATATATGGAAATTCGTTGTCGATGCCGGCACCCGTGCGGAGGCGGCTAGCGTGGATTGACATTCACTTCTGCACTCTCGTCCGGTTGAGAGAGATGCGTTTGCATTCGGGATTGCCGACGCGTTAATATTCAAACACCCCTTTCAATACGTGCGGGCCGTCGACGGCAGCTAATTCCCTTGTTGGGAAGCTGACCGCCACCACATCAGCAAGTTTACAACTGGTCACTTTGTACGAAGGAATATATCTATTGGGGATTACGTAACCATTTCAGTTGTTTAGTTACCGGAAAAATAACACTATTTTTGATTCGAGCGTCGTAAAATTATTTTATTGACAAGAATTCTTATGTTTACTTTTGAAAACGTCAATTTGCCGCATACATATTGAGCAATACAACCCCAATGAACGCAGTTGTAGCTGCAGTTGCAGTTGCAATCGCAATCGCAATCCGTCGCACGGCTGTGACTGCAAATGCGAGGCGGGAAACGACGTCGCAATCGAAACGTCAAACTCGAGCTCAAACTCACATTCACGCCGTCCAACGTCCAACACCCGCCGCCCACCGCCGACGTGGGATATATAGTTGTACAACTTGTCGAAACGTGCGGAGCGAGCGAGTGCGATGTCGATTTGTACAGAATTTTGAACTGTAATTGAACGTCGGCCATACTGCGCCATACTCGCCGATCGTGGGGCGGTTGCGTTGCCGTAGAAGGTGACGGCAGCTTTCGATGCCCGCCCGGGCCGAGCGGCGCGGTATAATACCCTTCATCAAAGTTCCCAGATTAATAGCGCGTGTGATATGGGTACTAGTCGCAAACGTGACGAAATGCTCATGCACGTACGCCGGGCGTAAATGAAAAACCCAGCGCCGCCGCCTCCAAGCTCGCGAATGGTAAAACGGAAAATTCGCATTAAAACTTTCTAATTTAAATAACGACGCGCGGTAACGGCCGATACCGCCGAACCTTCCCGCAATTACATTTCGAATTTGTATTACGCCCGCTGCATTACACCCGCTTTCTTTGAACTTTTATTAAAACCATAAATCTCATCCAAATAACAAATGCAGTTAATGCGTGTTTTCATATTTTTACATTTTTTAAACATTTCATATCATCTTTCAACATTTTTTTGACGTCAATCACCAGCATTGAAGTTTTGTTCAATCTTTTGTGACATTTCATATTGAAAATTTATGTTACACTTCTTCAATGTGCATTAGCAAATGAACATGTTGATGTAAATGAAAATGTTCATTATTTATCATTCATAACATAACATAAAAATATGTAATCATGCTGCATGGTATGGCAACGAGAGTTGAAAGAGTCTTTTAAAAGCAGAACAGAGTTTGCTATCAATGCCTCTTAGTGAATAGAGAAATATTACAGTACGGGGAAAACCGACTATCGAGAAACTATGGGGACTAAATAGAACAACTACGGAATATAACTGGGAAGGTTCGCCCCGAAGGAAAAGTTACTACCCTGTCTCTCGACCCTATGCGAAAGCAATGTACAATAATTTTGAAACTAAGTGTAGTTTTGTTCCACCATTTCAACGATATTACGCGTTTTGTACAAGTACGAACATATTTGTCGCGTATGTTTACTCATATTGAATACAAGGTGTATTAAATGTATTCAACATATAAATTAAAAGATTTTTTTAATTTGAAATTAAAAATGGTAACATTAAAAACATATTTATAGATTTAATTTATTAAAATATGTAAGTAGTTTTAAGTAACACTGAGCAGTGGTGGATTTACACTAGGGGCAGTCGAGGCTAGTGCCCAGGGCGGCATTTTATTTTGGTCTTCAAAGTTGAACAATTTCTTGATTTTTTGAGATTACGTTGTAGCAAATTGCTTGTATCTCCTCACCATGTTATCCAATTCTCACGTTCTAATTTTTTAATTATAGCCAAAGAGTTGCTTTTCAACGTATGACCAAATTTGAGACACAAAATATCCCCGAAGTATTTTATTTTGGCGTTCAAAGTTAAGCAATTTTTTGATTTTTTGTTAAACTCAAAACAACCCAATTAAATTTTTAATTAAAAAGGATGATTATTAATTTTTAATGCTTATTGTAATAACATTTTAGTTTAACACGTCTATAATTGAATTGAGAATTTTTAGCTGCATTT
>JARJDS010024792.1:0-39386 GCA_030264155.1 Atheta pasadenae | reverse complement strand
TTAGATTTCAACCGCACTGTTGAGTGGGTGAGATGCTAATCAATTCGCCATCACCAGTTGGTAGACTAATAAAAGTGGCATTAATTACTCTCAATATGTCACTAATAAATCACAATTAATTGCGGCGCGGGGGTGCTGTATGGATTTATGCGCCGTAATTGAACAATTATGGACATTTCGGGCGCACACACTCACTACTCTTGTATTAATTGTGAATTACCTGGCCACGCGGGCATAAAATTGCACGTAAAACATAAAATCATCGCCCAGAAATAAATGAAGTTCTCAAACGCAGTCATAATTCAAGACCGCGCGCACAGTTTGGGTCAATTAGTAATTAAGATTAAAGCAATTAGCAATTAAGCCACGCGTAACACAATTTAAACTAATTAAACATAACGTGGAGCGTAAAGTCTTCATTCGTCTGAACGCGCGCCGTGTACGGTTAGTTTTCAACAAGAAAAGAAGAAAACTGATTTTTATTCAACACCGCGGAATAAAAATCCGTCGCCACGATTGGATGCTGCGCACGCCGATAAGTTTCGGCGTGCGCCAATCACGCAAAAATTGCTCAGCGCGGAGGAGGGACTGCACATTATTTGCACGCACAACTCGGAGTCGCTTGCGCACGGACAACACCGCATAGCAACAATCAGAAATGCATGAAAACGCAACTACGGTGGACGATTAATTAAAAAGCAAAACGCATGCAGATGTTCGTCGAATCCGGGCACGTGTCTTTTCATTTCCGATACTTCCGTTCTCCATAACGGCAATTACACGCACACGCGCCGATGAGGACACCTGTTGGTTCCTGCGTCAACAGGTTTTATTACCAATTAGTACGGAAACACTCTGTGCGAATAGAAAAAAAAAAGATTATGCATCACGATGACGGCATAATGAAGCTTGGTGTGAGCATCTCGAAGACATACATTATTATCCAATTTGTGAGGTTACATTGTCTGAATATGTCGTCGCTTGGTCACATCCGTTTTTCGTTCGTCATTTCCTATTTATGTGTTACTGCCTGCTCTAGACAACATGTTTAATTAACATTACAACTATCTATTTCGACGCTTAGTTTGTTTTGAAAGTAAAGAAAGCCTTGTGTGATTTGGTGTGCTGGTGGTGGCGGCGGCGGCGAGGTCATCGCGAGTTATTCGCCTTTTCGCGCGACGCACGGGCGGCGACGCGACGCCAAGAATAGAAGCTCGGCGCGCCGTTGCGTCACGCAGACCAGACTGTTCATGCAATATCTGTTTTATTACTTCCTAACTGCCCGCCAAAGAATGCAAAACAAAGCTAATTCTATGTCGGCCGAGGCGTCGCGACGACACATTCAGCCGCCGCCGTCGTCGCACATAACCTGGTTAGTGCCGCATATTAGTGTTTACAAATTGCAATTGCACATTTTGCCAAAGACGTAGATAAAGGTTGTTGTTGTTAAGACAATAAATACGTGACCCAGTTTATAATGCGAGCGCGAGAAAGAAAACTCGCTAGACAAACGGCGATAAAAACACGCAACCGTCAACAGGAATCGTCGTTGTGTGCCCGGATGGTGCACAGACAGCTGTTTGCTTGTCATGCAGTGGGAATAAATGATATGCATTATGACTCGTTTCGCAACAGGATGGGTGCGCGAGAATAAAACAGCTGATGCATAAAGTATAAAGAGTTGCCTAACTACTTTAGAATTTTCAGAAAATCACAAAATTTTAAATAAAAATTAATTTTAAAAGCTTTAAATGTTAATTTTACCACAGCGCCAACTATAAACTCAAAACTAATTTTTTCAGTTTCCCGGACTCATAACTCAGGCAATTTTCGACCGAATGACTTGAAATTTAGAATATATCTCGGTATATACATTGTCTTTATAGGTACTTAAGATTATTACGATATAATGCATAGTTTATCAGTTATTAACAATAATCTGTCTTCGCCCATCCGTGGACCCCGACAAAAAAACACGTCATCGTAAAAACGCTGTACAGCAGCCATTTTGATATCAATCACAACCAAAAAATTATTATAACTAGTCACTAATATGTATAACAAAATCACGTTGAAATTTCTTTGTTATATTTTATAGTTTTTCTAAAAAAATGTTTTTTACGGCCTCATCACCGAATGATTAATTTCGTAATAAATCAAAACTTAAAAATGATTTATAATCATTATAAGCGACTACAATTTCCATAAAATAAAAATTACTATAAATCTAATTAGAGAGAGTACCTATTGCCATGCAAGCAATAGACACACTCGGATATCCTGTGGTGGGAATCACAGGTTATGTTTGTGTGCGCGCGCACTCGTGCCGCCTTTCAACATTACTTAATTGCGTCGCTTTACGACTTCCTCCTTGTTAAATAAATTAATAACTTGCAAAGTTGGTGGTGGCGAGCGAGCATTGCGCGATTAACCCGCGTAGATATTGATTTACTTACAGCGGTAGCCAAAATTGTTTCGTTCCATGCTCTCGCTCGCGATAAGCCGACTGCTATATGGGAAATTTAAAGTAATAAATATTGAATGTATGTGATATCTTCCCACGGTTTGCTTTTTTCTTTCCTCCGTACACACACGTAGTGTCGGATGCCATGCATCGAGTTCCCACCATTTAACACCACACGCACACACATATATACACCACAGAGAGACAGGTTCCCTGAGGAACTTCTCGGAATTAGGGTACACACAACCGCACACAAAGAACAACCAACAAGGAGGTCCAAAACAAGATTCTGACCATTTCATCATATTGAAAACCAGGTGGAAAAAAACTACCCCTACCCCTAACCCCCCACTACCACTAATCGACGGTAAATGGCTGTGTTGATATGGAATTGACGTTGATTTAAGTCTTAAGTCTTCAAATCTAGTCTGGAATCTGTATCTATGTAGTTGTAGTTGCGTGAGAGTGTAGAGAGCACATGTTCAGGGATTCATGAATGAAACTCGGCACACAGACGCGCGTGCGCCACACAAACATAGTTGACTTAAGCGCAGTGCTGCTGCTGCATATAAGGGTCGTTCAACTTGGCGCACTGGCTGACGATGTCTAACACTAACGCCCGAATGTGCCAGACGAATTGCCAGTGCAATGCAGCACAATTACAATTCAACGTCTTGATGAATACATAATACTCGGAAATTTAGATGCACAACATCTAAATTAACTGTGTGGGGAAGTGGGAGATGAAATTGATATTTAAGTTATTAATTTAGAAAGTTAGGAGGAAAGAAACCGTATGATGATTTAACGCCGTTAGTTAGTTACTTACTTACTTACCTGCTGCTGCTGATGTTTACCGTTCAATTCGAGTTTTACTTTATTAATCCACAAATAGTAGGTGTTGATCCTATTTCCGGATTCAATTTAGTGCCAATTACCTCTAGCATTTAGTGCGTATTCATCGCTCCGGCTACCGGACATCCAAATTCTGGCGGTTTATGTGAAGAGGAAATGGCATTCCAATAAAACAATTAAACACGAATTTTATTCCGTGAGCTAATAATAATCTAAGTACCTGAATCATTCAGCAGACTCCACTCTCCCACGCGTCAGTTATTAGTGTGAGAGTTGCACGACAATAACAACATTTTCAATATCGTGTCAAAGCTGTATTCATTCGCACACGCGATATTGTGTCATATGTGAACACTTAAGGGGTTAGGCCACTCTAATTGCAGCAAAAACAAAATGACTTTAACGTGATTTTCTTTACATGTTAGTGACTAATTGCAATAATTTTTCTGGTGCAATTTATTTCAAAATGGCGGCTGTTCAGCGATTTTTGCCATGGCGAGTCTTTTTTTTGTCCGGCGAAACTTTTAAAGTAAAAAGTGAAAAATTAACCTAAAAAAGTCAGATAATTGTTAAGTAAACATTTTATTTTGGTTTTATGAAAATTCTAGTGGCTTAATACCTTAAGATCCCGATCCCATCAACTGTGGGTGCTGCAACTCTAAACATAGACAACTCTCGACCCCCAAAGGCCGCGCACGCTGCATGAATCACACGGAGGCGGTCCATATATGGTCTAATGCCTTTGCCAGTTATTGCCACACCACCGCGGCGCTTGATGTAATTCCACTGACCATATGCGTAACGCAAAACCACAGAAAACTCAATTTCCCACGACGAATTCACCAAAAACACTTGGGTACTTACTTTTAATTTCAAATCAAGTTAATGATTTATGTTTTTGACAAATGTTCAATGCGAAACTAAGCAAAAGAAAACCTGTTTTATGTATTTCTTTGTTTTATTATCCTCGAACGCAATTTGTCTTTGGTTCACGTTGCTCAAGTTGTTTTGAATACATAAAATAAACCAAAAAAACACAAAACAAAGCAAAACTGGTATCTGGTATGCCGGTAAACACACACCGTAGGTACTGGTAGTTCCGGTGTGCAAAACTTGCTCACATTGCAGATGCAGTAACGAACTTATCGCATACAAAACACACACGACACAACGACGACGATGATGATAATAACCAACAAGGAAGCTTTTGTACGCGCACAAACCGGTAAAGTGCTGAAATCAGCTTGAGAGTCGGCACGGAATTACAAAGGCTCGGGATGCCGAGAGACGCATTTATGCATATTACACACCCAACCAAAACCAACCAACGTAAACAGTTACACCCCACACATGTGCGTGCGATTACGTCAAACGCAAGCGTTGGATGTTTTTATTCTTCATTTTTTCGAGTGTGGAAAGGAAGTCACCTACACGCAAAGCCTACACTCGTCGTTCGTTCATTCATTCACGAAATGACTACAAATAGTCATGTGGCATGGATAACTAGACTTAGACTTAGGTTTATTT
This sequence comes from Atheta pasadenae, assembly GCA_030264155.1. Lineage (NCBI taxonomy): Eukaryota > Metazoa > Arthropoda > Insecta > Coleoptera > Staphylinidae > Atheta > Atheta pasadenae. The sequence goes on along the minus strand of JARJDS010024792.1, from coordinate 34,540 downwards.
AGGTTTAGGCGTTGATGCCACAAACACCTGTGGTTTTAATACTCACATTTTGCTCGTGAAGAGATGTAAGAGTCTGAAATAGAAAACGTCAAAAGTTTTATCAAGAAAAGTAAGGTTATGTTTACTTTTCTTACTGACAGCATGACAAGAACAAATGTCAAACGCAGCGCACACTTTAAGAAAATGGGACTGTTTCTTATTCAAATTGCAAAGCATAATTTATTATCTCATTATTATAGATAATAAATATCATTTCTAGAAAATACGCAGAAACATGCTCATAAAACGCGCCGCGCCGGCGCATTTAAGATAATTGTAAATTGGTTTCTAATCTTCGGCCGCTAAGAATCGTGCAATTGAAGAAAACGGAATTTACCCGAATGATAAAATCACTAAACTGCTAAGTAATGAAATAACTTACAGGGTTCGGCCGGTCTTCATAACATTTTCATAAAACGGGAGGGGCATGCGAGAATAAAACAGCTGATGCATAAAGAGTGGCCTAACTACTCTAGAATTTTCAGAAAATGACAAAATTTCGTTTTAATTTATCGTATTTTGGGGGAAAAAAGCTCAAAAATCTTTTTTTTTTGCTGAGTTGTGCTGGGTTTAAAATGGCCTAACTTGTCAACGATAACGATTTTGGCACTAACAATGAGATGGCGCTAGTGTTTGCATCGTCACCCTTTGCTTGTCATTGCTTGTCACTGAATCGTAAATGAACAAACGTCAAATCTTGACGTCTCCAGACCACGATGAATTTTAATCATTTCAACGAACGCCGAACACTTTGCGTCACGGAAAGCTTTATGTGATATGTGTGTGTTCTAGTCTATAACTCTAGGAATGTGCTAGAACGTCTAGACGAGGCTAGAAAAATAAATATAAATAAAAAATAGCATATAGAAGGCGGCGCACCAGCAGCACCAGCTCTCCTCGCCCGAGCCCCACCGTGTTGTCGACGACGTTTGCGTCGCCATCGTCGGATTTCGGGGTCTCCCACATCTAATTGAAGCCACCAAACACTTGATATATCTTCGAAATACAACAAAACCCCTATGATGACTGCGTGCTATTAGAAGCGATTAAAGATTATTATGATGATGATGGTACCGAGTTGATTATGACAATTATGAATCATTCCCGATGACAACAAGTGCAAGGCATGGTGAAAGATGATGCAAGTCTTACGCCACCACCAAGACGCGCAATAGTTTTACCTTGAACGGAGAGACAGCAGGGTGGTAATGTGTAAACCAGTGGATCCTTGTCACTTTCGCACATTTATTGCAAGTCATATATACGATCCGATACCGCGGACTTTGATAATAACGTTGAGCGCGCCCGCGCGCAAAACACGTTTGGTGTGCGCACAACAAACTGACTGCATCAACATGTCGAGTTGAACTGTTAAATGTTGAATTGTGTATCTGACGTCTTTTTCGTGTGACATGCGCAATGTGCGAAATTAGAAGGGCGTCGGAATGGTTCAGAGCGAGATGCGATAGGCGCGCTCGCAACATACTTACTCCCCCACCATGCTGGCGTACAATGTAATCCTGAATTATATTCAACTATTAAACAAAATGTCCGTCGTTGGAATAAAATGCGAAAATGTGCAAATTCCGCGCAACGCCATTTGACAAAGAAAATAAAACACAAACCAAACTACATCATAAACGTAACGCCGTCGGCAGTTGCATTTCCTACGCCATTTTTCGTGGTATCTAAGCCATACCTCGACTAAACACAAATAAAACGCTCATAATCGGCTTCGTATTACGGGCCTCGGCGGCTCCATACGTGTAATATCATATCAACATGCACAACTTGCATACAAGAATGAATAATGAAGGAATTTGACCCGCAACTCGCACCAGCAAACTGTTATCGCTCCGGACGTAAAACACTGTGAAGCAGCGCAACGGTAACCAGCATTTGAGGTTAGAAAGAAAATCAATTAAGCTCTAGCCATACCCCAGGCCAGGATTGGCCCGATACGAGTGAGGTGTGAAAACACGGCCAATTTAGCACGTTTGGCAATGTGTCAATTACGCGCTACCGCCAAGGAGGAAGTTAAGAAGTTAAAAGCATCACCTCTAACTAGCATTGGGAGCTACACCAAGTCGGCAAGTCGCAGAGCACTGTCTGAGCATCTCTGGGTCACTTTGTCTATTTTCGGGACGTCGGGGACGCCAATTTAGATGGCGAGGAATCTAAATTCCTCGTCTAGGTAACCGACCAGTCACCAGTCACGATATAATCCTCGTCTGGTGACGTAGGTTTGCCCAAATTTACCTAAACGAAACAAAAAAAATAATAACCGGATGTATCACAACGCATATAAATTGTTGACAGTATTCAATTACTATCATTAACAGAAGGACTTACCACCGCCCCTAACGGGTTTAATTAACGTTTAATTCCCATTCTAGTAAACCGCGTTGCGTGTGTCTTAGTTCTTTGCGGATGGACGCACTGCTCGCGCAAGAAAACAACAATCACATTGTTACTGTTGTCACTGCTGCAACCAAAACGGAACCGACTGAATTTCGGGTCTATTTCGAGGAATTCTGTCAAATCAGTAGTGCCGAAGTGCGTGCTAGAGAGAACTTGGACACCGGAAATAATTTACGATTGACAATACGAAATGATGTGCCCATCATGTGAATAATAGGTTAATTCACATAGGAATTCCAACAAATTCCAGCAACACGGATCTCGGCGTTAACGCGACTTCTCGCGAAGAAGAAGACACAGACACGGTGTGTGAATAGTGGTAAAAGAGCCAGGATATCAGACTCGCGAGTGCTCTTCGAGACCAAGGTACGGATGGTCGCTCAAGCGCACATGCCGACACGGTAACGACCCCACAGAAGCGTACGACAGAATGAATGCTGCTTATAATACTCGCGAAGAAAATTGGGCCCCGAAGAAACAAATCCGAGATGGCGTTTGCACCAAAACCCATTCGTAATTAAACCAGCAAACACTCACCTCGTAACAGTAAACGCAGTATCGATTGATTTCACAATAACAAGCGACAAAAACAATAACATGCGCGTAAATATTTTTAACAACTAAAAATGTATGTAGAATGACACTCGTTAAAAATTTCCAGCAAAAAAATGACGACTGTGCTTTACTATCGGAGAATTAATTCCCACATAAACATAAATCAAACGCAAAGCTTAGAAAATAGGTTTTAGGCATACAAAACCAACAAAAGCGCTGCTTTGATAAACCTCGTCCTTCCAAGAAATTCGACAATCTCGACCGAGCGAGAAGATAAAAATGAATTACAAGCAAAGGAAACGCGTACTTCCAAGAAAGCCACACTCACATCACACCAGCAGTCGTTCGAAAAATTAATATCTAACAAGGTAGACAAGGCAATTGAACAAGTACGAGTATGTATAATTTTAATAAACATTTTATGCGCCCATCACTTACCACTTTTCTCGCCACTTGCGAAATAAATTACATTGCGTTACAGGTTACACCATTACAAACCATTGCAAACCAAGCCAGAGAGCTTGTTCGTTTTGGGTTATTACACCTCAAATTAGGCCGTCGATTGCCTTCAATAAAACGTCCCAAAGTCCAATTAGAAAAAAATCAACTTACATCATTTGAATCCACTGTTTTGTGTGCTCGATGGTCAATCACATCACTGTAAAATGTTTAAAAGAAAAAGTCACTTTCGCCCAAAAAGAGTCCGATAATCCACTGTGCGGTACTTCGTCTTGTGTGTGTGTAAATTGGTAACTTTTTAGGAACAACAACATCGGTTGAGTCTTTTGATGAAATGAATGAATCGTCCGCGGCGCGCCGGCTCGAGCGCCGCTGCTGGCGATTGAAACGAACGTTAGTGGCCGACTGCACGGACACAAGGCGAACAAATGTGGAAGTAACTGCTAGTCGCGCGTACAAACGTTGGTAGGTTGGTAGGGACACCATGTCAGCTCGCTCAGCGCAAGCAAGCAAGCAAAGAAGAAGTGCGAGCCAGCCAGCCAGCGGGTTTGTAACAGCACACAACCGCCACCTCCACCAAGCCTACGAAAATTATTCGACAAATTCAACCCATTCGACGAATTCGACATCATCTAGTCATATATTTTACGTTATTAATAGAAGAGACTTGCGTTGTACATACCGGCGCATCCACCATAATTTGTGACGAAATCCATGCACATTAATAATTTTTACGATTTGATTGTTTCTTAAGCCTTACCCTTTTTATTAGAAACAAACAATTCGTCGCAGGCGTGGTTTGGAGGCACTGGAAATAAAATAGCAATCATTAGATATTAGATACTAGTTGTAGTTGTGACAACACACCGTACTATTAGTGATATCTTCCTGTATCCGTCCGCGTACATCGAAAACTACTTATTATCGACGTACGTTCGTTCCAAGTGCATTTGATAATTAAACGAATATCACTCGACATTCGCCGCGCCTCCATCTTTCACACTTTGCATACACGAACAAACCACCACACGAAACCAACAACGAGTGCTAATTATTCCTGAGCACTTTTAACACCTTTCGACCGTCGAACGACGCATGGTTCGGCAATCCATGAATTGTTTCCATTGCGAGCGGCGGCGTGTCGAACACGTTCGTTTTAATTACGCATAAAATGCGTACAGTGTACAAGTGTGATTGGTTAATTTATGCGTGCACTTACACCCAGACGTAATGTGACAACTAACTTGTAGGTTAGAATCCTGTCCTGGCCCCCTAGCGGTGAAATAGGAAAAACAACAAAAAAACACTGCCACACATGGTACGCCCGCATTTCATACTTGATTCATTCATCCTCCGCTTTGGTAATCGCATAATCGTATAAATAGAATCCGGTTCCGGTTGACGTATTTCCGTACGACTTCCGCAACGTTCATTCATGCCCATCCACACGCCACATATATATGCCAATGTGTGCGTGTTGGAGGCATATTAAATGTATGAAATAAAAATTATCGGAAAAACATAACCAACATTCCGCACTGCGCGCACTGCCATTCATACCGAGCGATTTCATTCATTCATTATTATATAAATAATTATTTGCAAGGTTATGTGCACAACAACGGCAGTACACGTGAACAAAACATGGCGTCTGCAAAAAAAAGCGCGTTACAGTTATTATGAGCGATGACTCATGGACATTGGACACATATCTACCTTTAATAATATGGCAATTTACAATTTACTCACGTTCGTTCGGCTTGTGTCGTCGTGTTGCACAATACCTAATGCTCGATGGCTTCCCGGAACGTATGTGGCCAAGTGGGAATTCCCAGATTCATAATTCGAGGATCATAGGTTCGTGTCAGCTGCCATGTGAGGCCAGTGTGTTTGGTTATGTTTCCAGCAAATTCTAGCACGTCTCGGCACTTCGGTACGCCAATCTACATTCTTCAGCGCCACGCCAAGTGCGCATACAAAGTGCGCTGGCTGATTCGTTTCAATACACACTCACTTACCTGCTACATGCTGCACATAACCTCAACCACCATTAGCTGGACAGTACCAGCAGCGCCATCTATGGTCAAATATATCCCACCTAAAAACAGCACACACAATTCCGCTGCACCTTCAAAAATTCCAGAAATACATCGGAGGTGGTTCTCGGATTTCAAGCCACATACCTTCGACGCCCGCTAGTCGAGAATGGCAGATCAAAGCCATTTACACGTTGGGTGCCTGGCACACCGCCAAAAATTTCTATTGTTGTATGGTATATTTAAAATCTGTCTTTATTGAATCGACAATACAATAAACATCGTTCAATAATATAGTCTACATAGTAATATGTATATTATTATAATGCTTCCCTAATATCACAGTTTTGTGTTATTGACAATGAACAACATTTTTAGTGCATCTGAACAAGAATCAAACAATCATAAGTACAATACTTTTAGGAGGACGACAAAAGGTTCGCACAAAATAGGATATACACATATTTGGATTGTTTTCGTTATAGCCTAAAATCAAATAAGTAAATAACAAACTGCAGATCGCCGATGCTAGCCAGCACTATCCTAGCCCGACGTCCAGAGTCATCATCACCAGGAATCCGACGATGGCGCCCCATGTAGCCAGCTTGCCGTTGCCACTAGAACAAACGCAATTGTTTAGAATTTAAAATGCGTTGATACGAAAAATACAAATTCGGCCGAGATTACGTGGCGGGGCCGTCTGCGACCTAGTTTAGGAATAGAACACGCTGGTGCCCGCCGCGACCGGTCAGCTATTTGTTTGTATACGTATGTCGAAAATTGGTATTTTTTGAAATTCGTTGCGTTTCGCGGCGGCCAGACACAACTCCCAGCAGCACACATTCACCCAACACGTGCTCTGCGTGCTGCTGGTTGTTTTTATATTTTGCACAAATATCAACTTCCTCAATAATTTTCCTATAATAGTTTGGAACTCTGCCCGACCACAATAAATAAACATTACGAGTTCTTCTTTCTAGACTCTCGCATCTGTGTTGGTGTGTGTGTGTGTGTGCGCGCAGCCGAATCATTCATATCGCGCTGGCACGAACAGAGTAAGGGGGCGGCGGCAATACGCACGAAACGAGTTACTAAATATGTCATTAAAGTAACCGTAACTAGTGCGGTCGGCAACAACCCCATAATCAACACACACACAATGACAGAACCCCGAAATGCCGCAAACAATCAAATTAATTTACTCAACCAATTATTACACGCATTTCGGCATTGTTTGAACGCAAGTCTACTGTTACCATCTTGTGATTATTAATTTTTTCTACTTGTTATATTTTCGTTTCGTTTAAGCACTACCATCACGTGTAATTTATAGTTTTGGAATCGAAAGACCGAAACTATGACAACGATTCAGTTAATGACACGCCTGGGAAGAGCCATTTCGACTTATTAAACCAACAATTCTTTCCAATTTGACTAGCTAGCGACGACATCTATATTTAACTTTAATTTTAATCTTCAAGAGTTTAAGGCAATGAATGCATCACTTTTCAGTGACTCATGTATGTACATGATATCATAAAATGCAAATACTAGTATCATGTGCATTTCCATGAATCGATTATTACGAATTTCGCGAAAATGCATTGACACAGCTTCAGAGAAATGCCAATCAGATTATTGGCGGCGCCTACCGATGGCGTCACACAATTCTAGAAATAGATTAAAACAATACAAACTCATTGATAGCTAGTTGGATTTAAGGGTTGGGTAGCTGTATATTTCTTTCAAACTCATTTGCCCGCAGCGCATTACGCGTGCGGTGTCTGGGCAAAAGAGAAGGCGGAATGGAATTTCGTGCGATCGAGCACTCTCGGTGAACCACTTATTTATTAACGGCTTATTGGCGTCCGCGCGCGCTAGTTCCGCAATCGGACGGAGGCAAAAGATGAAAGAGTCTGAAGGATTAGACTCAGCTGAGCAATCGACTAGGAAAAAAGTTTAAATTTTAGAAACTTGCCATGTTTTTAATATTGCAGGCTACTGCAGGCACAAGTTGATAAATTAAAAATGCGGAGATTGCAAACGAGTGGGCGGCTAAGCGACAAAACGTAATGATTTCAACAAATACGTGCGAAAATGACTCTGCATAAGTTATTATCAAATGCAGATACATCCATAACATGATTTTCATTAAACAATAGACGCACATTAGACGAAATATGCACTGGAGCGTGATTGCTCGGTCGTCGTCGTCATCGTCGCAGGCTATTCCGCATTCCACGCAATTTGCCACCATTAAAAACCAACAGCCAGTGTTCTTGTGTTATTTTCGAAAATACGGGTGGGCCCCAAATGTTATTGTTCGCTTTCCTTCGCGCATGCAACCGCGTTATGTACGCGCTATAAAAAGTCGCTGGCCAAAAACGCGCACCGTCGTGGTGAAATTTACGACTGCGCGCGTCCGAAGGAAAGGAAGGCAGCAGCGGCAGCGGCAGCAGCAGCACCAAAGCCTTTCTTCTTTCCTCCTGTATGTGTGTTGCTTTTTTCAGGCTCTGCGTGCTCCGCGTTCGGCCATCCTATCCTATCCTGCGTGCGCGCACACATCGGAATGCGCCGCCAGCTCAACAGCTCGCGAGTTCATTGCGCAATCATCAAATATTTACGCATTCCGCGTACAATGCCAGAACCAGCCGCAGACGGCGTACGTACAGCACCTATGTGTATCATTACTTACTTGGTGTTTGCTTCGGGAATAATGTCGTCCACAACCACGTAGATCATGGCGCCGGCGGCAAAGGACAATGCGTACGGCAGCGCGGGCGTCGCCAGCGCCACCGCTACGGCGCCCAGGACCCCAAAGATCGGCTCAACCATCCCAGACAACTGGCCATACCTGCGCAAGCAAACAAACAAACAACACAAATGGAGTAACAACTAATTATCTCATTGAATATTAATTTAGTGTTGTCGCGCACACATTTCCATACAAAGTATGCCGTTTATTACACACGCCGAGCAAGCGCTGCTGCAACATACATTAAGTGGTTTCAACAATAGTCATTTCGATACTTTCAGTTCCGGGTTCCTTTGCCTGCCACGCTCACAGTTGGCGCAGAGTCAGCAGCAGCCACGCACATATTTCGAGAAATGAGCAGCAGGAATTTCTAATACCAATACAAATGTATCGGCTATTTAAATATTAATTAACGATGTCAGCGCACCAGCAGCTCCAGACGAGTGTTGATAAATTAACACAACAGAAATTCCACTCATTATTAGCATATTAATGCACCGCGCGCACGGCTTTTGTTGAGCGCGTTTACATAAACACAAAAAATTGATTCATTTAAATAAAATTTCAAAACCTCTGATGCATTAACAAATTCCACGCAGCATTCTTCGGCGCTGGCTCGCGCTGAAATCGAAAATATGCTCGGAATCAGTGTCGGTATCGGATTAACACGAAAGAGATAAATTCTATCGGCACATGACGACATGGCTACATCGAATGTGCGCGACGCATAAAATTAATGTTGTACATGTTTGCGACCCTGCAAGGCCGTGCGCCGCTCATTAAGCTCTCTCTCCCGCCAGCAAACACACAAACTTTACCCTAACTAAGCGCGGATTCCATCATTTCGTACAATGCCATTCTCCATGACCCAAATAGGCAAACACGCTCAATAGAAAAATCAAATATCTCCGGCCGTGCCGCGCCGCGCCGTGTTGCCTCGCCAGTTGATATTTTCAAATAAACGCAATGATACGATCATCATCTTGGCGTGTATGCGACGCAAGTTACATAATTAACACACATATATAGAACATAATGTTGCAGCCAGTTGAATCAGTTGCATCGGAATGTGCGCATGTTCTCCATTCATGCTCAATCGACTGGTTAACCTCTAATGCGCGCTTGGAATTCCATTCTGACTCGCTCGTATCGATCTCTTCGATACAAAACCCGCAAACAACAAACCAAAAAACTCATCGAATGCTGCTACATATATTTGCTACAAGTATCAACATTTAGTCGCTGTCGCTGGGATTATCAATGAAAATTGCGTAACGTCGTCAACAAACGACTGCTCCGATTGTCGCAGGCAAATTGCCTTTATCAAGAACACACGCGTCCGAGCTGCGTGTGCGTCGTCGTCGTTGTTGTCGTTGGGTTTCATTCATACAAATTTGAAGATCGCCTCCAAACGTAGTAAATACCTTATACATCAACAGAGCGATGATCGGCCGACAACCGCAGCTCGGCGCTCGTACAAACAACCAACGAACCACCATCGGATGCCTCGTGTGCATGTGGAAAAGAAACGAGACGTGCGCCGGCTTAATGTCGTTGACCTGATTTTGCTGAGGTCACACACACACAATCTACACATGCACACTGACTTGCACACACAGCCACACACATACGAAAACCTTATCTGTTTTTGTTGTTTTTTCTAGCGGTGACTTTTTAAACATAAAAATAATGCGACACATTCCAAACCAAAGTATATTCCATATTTATGAATGGACACTTACCAGAAACTCCGCCATGTTGAAAAGCCGGCCGCTTGGAGTGGTAGGCTCACGGCGAGTCCTTCTGGAAAATTCTGTATGCCGATACCAATAGCCAGATTTCTGTAACAAGAAAACAAAACAAAATTATATTGTCCTGCAGCAGCATTTGGAAAAGAAAGGTCGTCGACACCGTGTTCGGCTAGTGTGAGTGTGTGTGTATGACTTCTCGGAAGTCATACCATTCTACCCCGCATCCATACGCATTCCACGTACGGTACGTAGGTACTCACATATTTTCTTTCCTATTCTACGCTCCGAATAAATTAACAGCGGCGGCGGCGGCAACGTGGGCACCAAATTTTGTTCAATTTTCCCATTTTGCCATTGCGTGAGTGTGTGGGGAGACCCGCGCATAAATTGAGGAAAGACCGACTTCCCGTGGATATGGCGCATTTAAACCGCATCCTTTGCGTTCACGCGCACGCACGCAACGCGTACTATAACCGGTCGGCCTCTTAATCAATGAGTATCAATAGTTGCGATTACATACGAAAATATAATCCCAAAAAAGTTGGATTTGGACAGTCAGCCTATAAGCTACCAGCCTAAAGATGGCGTTTGCTTTAAATTCCACAACAACGATTGTTAGACGCTTCAATGTTCATGCAGTGTGCAATCCCCACCGTTCCTACAGGTGCAAATCATAGAGAGCGAGCGCATTCCTTAACGGTGTGAGATTACGACGTCTGGTCAAGGTAGGACTGGTCACATTCCACAGCCAGAGCCAGCTTGACCCTTCTTCTTTTGCTGCTGCTGCTGCTGCTGAGCGCGCACAAGCCTTTTCTTCGGCATGCGTTCTTTCTCTCAACCAAACTTAACTAAACCCAAGATGAGATAACTCGTATTTGGTTACCGTTTACCAAACGAAGAATGCGTTGTTGCTTGTTGTTCGTCTCGAAAATGAATCAAGTGTCGCAAACAAACAATTTCCTCTAGTTCGGAAATACGCGCACACAATTAACGTTTGAATAACTGCAAATAAATTCGTATTCTTCTGCGCCATTCACACCGCACCACTCTCTGGTGTATCGGCTCTTTTCTGGGCTGAGAAATATGATGCGCACAACTTCACACAGTTATTACCCATCTCGGCCGCGCGCTGCTGCGCTAGAGAAACTGCTGCCATTTCTTGGCGCTATGGACGAGCAGAACGTTTGCCTATTTGCCGATTATTAACCAGAAGAAATTATTATCAAAGTGCCGCGCACGCAGATATTGCATATTGTGCGCATTGTCGCAATGAACTGGCAATTAATTAGACACTCATGCCGTGTGGTAACGGATTTATAAACACCAGCAATTTCTCATAGAAAAGCTGAAATTGAGACGTTCACCGGCGACTCCTCATCATCATCATCATCATCAGCATGTGTACTAAATGCTAAGTAAATCGTAATTAACCTTTACGAAAAGGTTTATATTTCTATCACGACCGCGCATGCGCATTGCCAATGCCCACCATCGATTGTTTTATTGCGATAACAACACGCGGCCGCCCATCATCAAGCCATGATGATTACAATATCGCTCGATCGCATTCTGTGCACAAAGTGGAAATAATGATATACGCCGCTGACCGATTTAAGGAGGCGTGTTCTCACCTTTCCTAATAATTTCCATGCCGAATCGAACCCGGACGGCGGCCGCGAGCGAGCCATCTCGGCTCGTTTGATCGCTCGCGCTTATTATTGGCTATTAGGCAGCGGCCACAGCCCGAAAAGTATGCACGACGAACCAATAACGAGTCGCGCGTATCTTGTTTGATCCGCTCGACTCCTCCGTGCGAATACCGCGCATACATGCATGCATACTTGTGCTCGTCCAAGTTACGAACAAACAAAAAAACAACTCCAATTTACGAAACAAAACGTACAAATTATACACCGCTCTTGTGGCGCGGTGTGTTAACACTTAACACTGTGAACCGTGAACGTTTTACGATCAATCTTGGTGTGCTAGGTGCACGTCGCAGGTCCATCGACACCCTGCTGCGCCGCGCAACATGCCCAAGGGCCGTTGCAGGCGCCAGGCGGCGAGAACGCCGACACGAGACTCAAAGGAAGCGCCTCGACACCGGCGCAGCACCGAGTGAATATTTCGAAAACCACCGTTTAACACAACGGTGCTTCGTAAATACGTTGCCGCTGTGACTGTGAATAGGCTCCCTTATTGGATTACCGCCCTCGACCAATCGCTAGCTGCCGCTACCACCGCCGCCACCACTCCGACAACCCCCAGATCGATAACAACACGGCCAACATCTACCCCGTCTTCAACCTACTGCATTGCATGCGATCCTGTCGCTGCACTTCCTGCTTGCCGCTAGGTGATACGACTCGGAGGTGTTTTCGACACACAATGCAACCTACACATTCCTCAAAAGATGTGCATTCCATGCACACAATGCTCAACTTCCGGAAACGCAACCGACAAACGTCGTCCAGTGTGATTGTTTTAAGGACACCGAATGTCCTTTCTAGTACCAGAAAACGCGTGAAAGTTCGGTTTGAAGGAAACTCGTACCAGGCGCACAGAAAGCGCACAGGGAAATTCAGCAAAACGAAATGCGCATGATCGGAACCAGAACCACCAACCCCTATTTCTGTTTCATGCCAGGTTTTTCCGCCAACCAGTTCAGCGTTTTGAAATACTACTGCTAGCGTGCAGTAGCAGTGGCGCGCATGGCGTCGTGTTTGTTAGCCGTAGAGTTGTTGAGAGTTCACGAAAAGAATGCAGTTCGGTCGGCTCGCTTCTGGCATTCTGGCCGAATGTAGATTTGGGCTGGGTGGATCGGATTCTCGGAAGGCGTCAAAGGCAACGCAACCAACACCGCATACCTTCCACCAAAAGTGGCCACTCACTTTTCGAAACGAAACCACGACGTCGCCGACGTCGGCCTCGTCGGCATGGGCGCGACTAATAAAACGTCTAAAGCCGATACGTCCAAATGAGAATGCAAAGGCATCAAGAGCTTCCTCGCAGCAAACATTAACACTTTAAATAACATTTTCAAATTTGGCCAAAAACACTATTTAAATTGACGCCATTGAAAACTTGCAACATACAATTCTTCAAAGCCCTTAATAAAATGCCCAAACTTGTGAAAACACAAGAAATGCCCCAAACCGCAACAACATCTATCAGGAGTCCAGAACGCGGCACGCGCCCCAAGTCCGCAATCTTTAACAGCAAGTACAATCCTGCAACAGGTGGTCCTTTTCCCGTTTATTCACGCCGCCAACATGTTCAATCGAGTTTGTGAGCACACATAAAACAAAAGCGGCAGCAAGACTCGAGTAGTAAACGGTGGATGGTGGATATTTCACATTCGCAGGCTGTTTTCGAACCGCAAACAAACCCAAGACGACGTCCATGGACTTTTGCATACGCTGCTGTGCTGGCCGCGGCGCGTGACTACTTTCGATTCGAAAAATTCATTCATACCATTGCGCTGACGTCATATTTCATTGAGGAAAGGCCGGAAACATTAATCGTTCGCCCATAAACACACACGAGCATAGTCGCTCGTTGCTCGCAATTCGGTTTTTCTGCAAACCCTCTCGCAGCAACAAACACAATTTCTAATCCAAAATGATGCAATTTGCAATCAAGTCTTTAAAGGATTTGATCAATCAACGTGAAAATGGTGGCCAATTTAATTACGCCAACACCATTAATCACAAATAATCATCTGCATATTAAAAATTTCTAATGACCCCACGTTGCACATTTCTAATTATTTTCAAATCAAATTTACCAACAAGTGCGTTTCTTATTCGATTATAATTAGATATCACTGCAGCGGCGGTGCAATAAAAATGACATTTTCCATGTTAACGATCGGGAACAGCATTTAATTAAACAATGTGCTTATTTTTTATGATTGTCTCGCATGCTAATGACATCCGTTGTTATGTCTTAGCTAAAATATGCCAAAATTCCTTATTAAAAAAACAAAACAAACCAAAATAGAAGATGGAGATGTATTTAATTATTTAATTTTAATTGGCTATTATTTCGCGCCAGGACGTGTTCAATGTTAAATTCGCAATAAAACGTCGTTCAATTAAAAATTGCAGACACATGCACACAATATGCACAATTAAAACAACAATGTACGTTTAACGTTGTAGAGGTACCACCAACTACCAACCAACATTTCACTTCAGCATAAATGTAAATAATATGATCATGTTCACAACATCTAATCAAATATGCATCGTGTGAAAGTCGCGTGTGTTTTTTGTGCACAACAGTGAGTGTCGCCGAAGAATGCGGCGCCCCCCGAACTTGTTATTCGATTAAAATGTTGTTTGTTTGTTTGCCATACTAAAAAATTCAGTGTCTTTCAGTGTTTTTCGGCCAGCCACACTGTTTCCGTCTGCGTCGCGCAACTATTTGGAAAGTAGCAACACGTGTCGCACATTTGACATATACGCACACACACACATGACAGAAGGCGAAATGCGCAATGCCGGACAACAAGGTCGGAATTCAGGTCGGCCAGCATTGCGATGCGTGGCCCCGTGTTGCGTGTGAGAAAACGGATCCTGGTAAATACGATGCGGCCCGATGTGGCAGACTGCTGGGCTCCTACAACTAGAAAAGTTCCCCCAATCCGCATGCTGCGGAGACGGCGGATAATTACAAAAATCACCAAACACGACTTCGCCTGCTGCCAAGAGAAAACCATCTCCTGATAACATTTCCCACAGACCTCAGCGTAAATCAATAATTTGGCAAATTAAAAAGTTGTTTTGACGACCTCTAGAGTGTTGGGCCTTATCAATAATTTCGCAAACTAATATCCTATACCGCAGGTCAGTGTTTTGGCATTAAGGTCATTAAAAAAAACTGATAATTTCAAGCGCGCCGTACACAATTACAATACATTTGCATTGGAACAAAATGTAAGAAGCACATTGCAATTAAGGAAACCTATTTCCGGTTGAATAATACTGCCACATTCCGCACTGCAGGTCAATTACTTCACGTTCAACGAAATTCCGACACATAAATTTACTCCTTGGCTCCGCATTTAACTTTGTTTTACGAGTGTGTTGTTCGTAATAAGGGCTAAAACATGCGTAAGTTTATTAATTTAATTGGCCACCCAACCAAGTCACATTCTGTTCCTCCAGTTTTTGCTGGATGGATAGCTAATTATGTGCGCTCTGCGCAGTGGTGGTGATTTGTGTCCGCGCCAATGACTTCCGTCACCGCCGGTAATTGCGAAGATGGTCGCGCAAAGGGTCGCGCAAGCCAAGGGGAAAGCAATAAAACCAACAAACTATGAACAAAAACATCATTCACGCCATCGCACAGACCGCGCCTTATTAGCGCGCTCTTTATTAGTTTATTAACGTGATTAATATGGTTCGCAAACAAGATGCACGTAGTAGCTTTTAATTTCTAATTATGCGCGTTACATATTTTCGTGCCCACCAATTATTGCGCGCACACACACACACACACGTATACACCTATCTCTGTTGTTTCAGCCGTTTGTTTATTAATTGCTTGATTATTCGATGATTTCCGTTACGTTACATGTAAACCCCTATAAATTCATTTCTACCATTCTTATCGCCATGTACGCATACTAAAAACCCAACATTTCCACTTGATAATAATTCGATTGTCATTCTTTTACGTTGTACTCACGCATTCTTTGCTTTCTTTTATCAGGTTCAACGGTTGTATCGTTATCGTAAATTTAAATTTATTTTACAACAACTTTATGAAACAACCAGTGCATTCTGATAACTGTCATTTTCTTTGGAAATTTACCGCCTACTGATAACGAAAAAAATGATAAGGGATCATGTGTGTGTGTGCATGCAGGAAGAAGGATTGAATGGTAAATACAAGTCTAGTAAAACATTTTCGTCTGTTTGGCAGCAGCAGCAAGAGACGAAGAGCAAGCACAACAGCTGTATAAGAAGCGAACAAGCAGGCACCGTGAGGTCAGACGTGCCGAGGAATGTCGGCGCCTCGGGCGCACTGGCTAGGAATCCTGGCCCCCTTGTCGAGCCCCCGCGCGCACCGCAACTCGTTCATTCATTCACGAGCGCGACTAAGACCGGGCCGACCCGCAGCGCGTCCCGGAGACCTCCTACTACGATACCTACATCAGAGTAACTTTCACCAAACAGAATCAAGCATTGCAGCGCCACCTATGAGTCAACATCATATTTACAAATAAGCAAACCCGATTCCTGCTGATTCCTCATTAACAAATGTTTTCAAATTCATACATTCAACATTTTATCGCTGTTACCTCAACTCAAATTTCAAAAAAACATCCTGTTACAGTTTAAGTACATGTCGTGTTACTTTAAGATATATAAGGAATTCAAAAACAAAACATGAACTATAAAATTAATTCCGATTCGTACGTTTAACGTATGCAACCAGTCATACACAACTTGCACGATTCGACGCGCCGACGTCGATTAAATGACATTTTATTTGAAACAAATTTTGGAAATAAACTTACCGCGCACTCTCGAGTGTTGCTGAACTTGAGCGGCCAATAGCGCCGAAACCGACGCCCACCGCAAGCCCTTCTGGGATGTTATGCACTGTAATTGCAATCACCAGAAGCATGATGCGCTTCCATTGTCCATGTTGTATCTCTTCAATGTTAGATCCTTCCTCATAAGTCTGAGAAACTATTTCATCATCCTGATTAGTATTTTTATTCCTACCTGGGTTAAAGATGTTTCAGCATTCCAGTTATTGTTAAAGATTTAATTTAAAAAATAGTTACCTCTTCTTCTTGTGTTATGCATGGAATCTGAAAATCCTTCTATTGTGGTTGAATCTCTGATGGTGGGCAAATGTGCTTTGATCTCCTCATCTCTTTTATCTTGCTTGCGGTTGGAATGTATTGCTAGAATGTAAGTGAAAGTTGCAAAACAAGAAGTAACTAAGCTATTGACATTGAACTTACCTAACATCATGTTGGGTGAATGCACACCAAGGACTGTGATTAGCACATCAGTGCCATACACAAATAGTGAACCCAGGAGGAAACCAATTCCAACTGGAATAAATGCATATTCTCCTTCTTCGCCATATAATTTTGATTCTGCAGCCATTTCAATAGCTGGGGCAAGCAGACTCCAAAAAGAGGCGGCTGTCATGACGCCGGCGGCAAAACCAAGACTGCAGTCTAATAATTTACGCTGGAAATTAAATAGTTAATTACTTAATGATTTATTAAATTCAAAATTTTCATTTAGGTTATGTTACATACTTGTGATCCACGAACGAATATAACAAGGGCTGCACCCGCTGCGGTGAGACCCCATGTGAGAAGCGTGCCCAAGAAGGCTTGGGTGACGGGTCCATAGCCAGCAATCATGGTTGTTTTTAATTTATTTTAAGGTTGTTTCATTCAGAACAGTGAGTAAGTGATACACTTCCGCGCTTCCGGCACAACCCACACATCAACAACGCGCTGGTTAGGAGAACAGCTGATGATGACGAGTAACACCGAACACACAAACGCAAAAAACAAAATTTGTTTTGTTTCTTCAAGCGAAAAAAACGCAGCCTACTTGCCGCAATTTTTATCGCACTCTTGATTGTTTGGCCGTCGAACGATAAGTGATTCCAGAGTTTGAAGTGAAAAAAGTTTAAAGACAACGTGTACTGCAAAGCGACTACGTCATCCTGTAGGATTTAAACTTTTAAATTAATTGATATCAACACAGGTGTATAGTGACGCACGCAAGCCGCACACAAGACGCACAAATGTAAAGTAAGAAACCTTTACACCTTCGCACAAGCCGCTATGGATCGTATTGTTTCGCGTTGTTTGTAAGTATTAACGAAATCTGAATATGTTCATCGAATATTTATACACATCGAGCTCGTACTCACACTGCGGAAGGTTATTGCGGCAAATACGGTAATTACCATGCGAAAAAAACTCGAGTAAAAACGAAAAACTTTGTTTATCGTGCGCGATATTACGAGACTATCAAGTATCATACATTATTATCAACAATTGATAGGTGTACGACCGATTTGCAGATAAGTGCGAGCACGTATTTCATGATTAACATGCGTTTTTAACATAATCACCGTGGAATTAAATTGAATAATTGTACATCCTTGAAATAAGAATTTAGGTTAAGAAATTATTGTTTTGCACTTTATCAACTTTGCACTAATTTACACGCGAAATAATTGATGTTAATTTAGTAACACGTTTTGTAATTGCAAGGAAAATTTTGTGTCAAAATTAGTTAGGCAACACACATTTCGAAGTTTAGATATTTACAAACATAACCTACAAATTTACGCGCAAAAAAAACACAAAATTACGTTGATACCTAGAACATGCGTAAAACTTACAAAACAGTTATGTGAACTATAAAAAGAATTTGCCTTTAATGGTGTCGAGGGTAAGTAAGTAAGTGGTAAGTCAATTGTAACAATAATAATTATAATCAATTGTCAATGCACTACTTCACGCAAATGCATTGTATCGCTTATTATAAATCTTGAAGGTCATTTGCAAAAAGTTGAATTAGAAACAATTCAGACGAGATATTGCTTTAATTCATTATTTGTTTATATTCTGGTCAAAATTATGCTAATTTGTTCCGATGCAAAGTTCAAGGTCCTGCAACTTATTATTTGCATCTGAGTGATGTGATGTGATGCTTAGAGATGTAAACAGTTCAAGTTCATCTGTGGAATATTTAAATGAATCTTTTAATTTCCTATTTCCTTGATTCATTTAATAAGGTCAATAAGGATATAATAAATAATCTCTTCAACAATCATAATTTTATTCAACTTCAGTACAGGATTACTTGTCCATCATCTAGAGGTGGTTGTAGTACAGTAATTATCGTTAAGTAACAACTGCTCACTTGAATACGTCACCCTCCAACTCGCTGCTTGTCACTGCGTTTGGTAAGTATAAACCGCGCGTTATTACAAATCACAGAAATAAAAATTACAAATGGTATTGTCTGTCTGCAAAAATATCTCTTTGGTTAATCAATAGATCTGTTTTCATTCACTTCCTATGTAATTCATACATTGGCTTGTTAGTTAGTTTTCTCATTCTTAGCTTACACTTAGTTGCACATCTGCCTTGGGCAAGGCTGAATTTACATATCATTAATTACAATTTAATGAAGATATCGTACTACTACTCAACTGAAGATTATTTATCAGTATAAATTACTCAATTACAATTAGCACAACGTTTTGTATTCATTTTTAACATGAGGCACGATCCTTAATACGTTTGTGTTACTTATTACTCTTTCTAATAATTATAAATAATTGAAGACCAACCAACGCTATTCTGTCGCGTCTATCTGTCTTCTCATTTTCTGTGAGATATAAATACAACGGCCGCAATGTTAACGAAATAAAACCATGTTCGAACAGCATGTCAGCATTGAAGTCAATAAGTATGTACATTAATTAGTTGATTGGTATACTAGCAACACTGTTTACATTAAAATTAATTATTGTTAAGACTCGTTGTATTATCTATTCGAAACGACTCAAACCAATACAGAACAATGTGTTGCCTAACATTAAAATAGTCATTAAAATAGTATACGGAAATTATTACTTATACTCTAAAAGTGAGGTTAGCGGCTAATTTGTGACGTAAGCACCAAAGTTCTATAACATTCTATCGAATAATTGTAAGTGTACTTTGATTGTAAATGACAAATGGCCGCACGTTTTGGACGATTTGCATACATTTTGTACAAATTTGTGCACTGCCATGGAATGTTGTACCACACGTCGTTAATACTTTGTTTCAAACTCTCTCTCTTCACACGCTTTATTGACTATTACTGGCTAATTAAAATCCTGAAGTCTTCATAAGACACTCGATATCCTCGTCTTCGGCGGCCGAGCTTTCTTCGGATGAGGGCGAAAGATTCTGGGACATGAGCGCTGCGCCGAGAGTTTGCGCACGTCGCACGGGCATGCGCGGTGTTGAGCGCAATGATGGCAGCCAAGATGGCCGCCGGCCACCTCCTATTGCTTCTTCGGGGATGGTGTCCCTAGTTATCGACCTAAACCATCGAACAAATCATTAATATTTTGCTTAACCCACTCAGCACGTAATGAAAGTAAGTAATTCAAAAGTCCAATGCATAAGGTAAGCATGCACTAGTGATTTAAGTGTACTCGTATAGTATAATGATTGTAGTGTTGTGTTAATGCATGCAAACACAAGTTGATTCGAACTTAAATAAAACAAGATGGCTGCACATATTTGTAGTGTACATTAAAATGAGTAACTCAATCGATAAATCGGTCTAAAACTAATTGATGTCTAAACTAAACTTCAAAATACGCTACAGAAATTATCGACTGATGACCATCAGTAAATTCAGTAAGATACTTACATGTGAAATCAACTAAATCCCGAAACGCGAATGTTGACCGCGAATTGTGCAAAATTATAGAAAGAATGTTTGCCAATTTCAACCAAAAGCAACCAACTAGAAAAAGAAATTTTGGTAATTTTGCGTGGCGGAGAAAGGAAAATCTCGACAAATCAGAAACAAAACGAAGCATGTTGTGCCAATTGGAAACGAAAGTAATTGCCAATTTTGTTTTGTTGTTTTTTCTTTGTGAAAAAAACAATTAAAAAAGAGAGAGAGAGAGACAGATAGAAAAAATTAGTGCATTTGCAAAATGGCGAGCATACGAGAAACCAAACAAACCTCCTTACATCGGTCATCATCGTGTACTAGTGTTACTGGTATCAGCATCGTCAACACACCCGCTTAACTCGAGCATGGAACCACGCCTGGCCTGCCTGCGTTGCCCCGAAGGCGTCTGTGGCGGCGGCGGTATCGTAATCGCACCGCCAGCACGCTGCTGCAAGACGCCCAGCGGATCCGATACACCGTCCTCAATCAGCAACACTGCATTCGGTCCTCCCGATGCTGAACCACGTCGATCTCTTTGCGGCGACGCCTCATCATTGCTGCTAATCTGTCCGGATCCAGTGCTTTCTCTCCGGAACAGGCCGATCACTGACGATCGAGGATTTTCAATTCCACCTGCGTGAAATGAGTGTTAAAAACCATTAGATTTCCACCATGACAGATCGCAATATGAAATATTAACCTAAAAATGTAGCTGAAGGTGAGTTGTAAGCTAAGTACTCTTTATTCGACGCCCAAGCGGGAAACTCGCATTGCTGTATTGGTTTGCAATCTTCCATCTCATCATCCCGCTTCCATGGCAAGACACTCTCTGTGGCTGTGGGCGTTGCAACGCGCATCAGCTCACCGCCTACAAAATTCGATAATTACTAAACGCACGTCGCGTATCCAACAATTGGTTCGTGTTCGACCTTTCGTCAGTTTGCAATGCTTTTACGACACTTTGACAACATCGAAAAGCGTGAAAGAACAAACATATTTGTTGTTGTTTAATTATGGTACGTACCGTCAATGGAACCTTTCGATAACCGTTTTCCCGTGTCCGAGAAAAGACTATCATCTGTAACTGAACATAGAAAACATTCATAGAAAACAAGCTGCACATTGGGCATACATAGAGAGTATGACAAGGTATGACACAAACACAAAGTGTTGTGCATGCTACATCTAGACCACTACATCGAAATTGTGCATCAAATTAACAGTAAAGCAGGGGTTAGTTAGTCAGTAGTAAAAGTAGCACATGCAAGTTGGCGTTTGCAGGGTGTGTGATTTCTATCGGTTCTTTTGTCCTATGAGGGGGAACGCATACTTTGAGATAGAAAAAAGCGCGATGCTGATCGCTGATGCTTGATCGTACCGTGTGGATCCCGTCGCCACGGTAGGCAACCCTCAACGGCGGTAGTCTTTTTACATTTCGGTCCCATCAATGGGGTTAATTGACTAGTCAGACTTCCGCTCCCTTCAGTTCCAGCACTCAGCGGTGCTTCTTCACTCGCTAAAATGGACAACCGCCGAAAATTATCAACATCATCATATTGTTAGTTAGTTATTTGTGTTCGTAAACCAAAATAATCATGTAAATACTTGACACACACAATTTTCATGCATCTGGCGCGTAGAAACAAAGTAAAATCGAAAGCCAAAGCCGCCTTTTCACATATTCAGTCAATTTTTATTGATCAATTTGAGTTGAACAACTAGGGTCACTCAAACAGTTTTGAACCGATTTGAGTATACAGTGCAATGTGGGTAGCCATCATTTCAGGTGTTTTATGACGTCTTAAACGTCATTCTGCCCATTTCAGCTGACACGCTTTATCAATGTCAGTTGAAACCTGTGAACGATGAGACAAAACGCTTGCAACTTTAGTTCTTCAACTCAAATTGATTATACAAAAATTTAAACTTTCGACTTCACTTGCGTTCATGCCAATACTTACGCGACGATTTTGCTGTGAAAGTGATCGGACTATCCCAATCTTCTTTACTGGATTTGGGTTCTGTTGTGTCGTTATCTTCGTGCAGCACCTCGTCAATGTAATCTGTGCGAATACAAAGCAAATAACAATCAGTTGTAACTCATCCCGGCGCGAAATTGAGTTCGTATATGATCGATGATTAAACAATAATCATAATGTGATAGAAAATAAGGAAGAAAAATGTGGCGAATACAGACCCTGGTATTTACCATGTGAGAATTGTTTCGCTGTGCCGTTTTGTTGGAATTCTGGGAAACTCACATGATTTTGCTTCCCATCCTGCAACACCAACACACCACGTCAACCAACACTCACTATTGACTATTAACACACCGTTTTACCTTATTTAATTTTTTGCTGTGCCGCTTATGATGATGCTTCTTGTCAGCGACCAGCCGCCTAAAGTTCAACTGCATGCGGTAATTAACCTGCGTTGATAGATCGCGATCGTTCACCGCATGGCGGCTATAACTCAATCGTCGGTGCTACGCAAACAAAACACGGCGCATTATATATATATATATATTATATGGGACATTGTGAACAGGTCTCATACTTTTACCCGCTTGTAGGGCTTGCACAGCTCCTCGGCGAGCAAGTGATGGATTTTGGCGTCGGTCATATCCTTCCTAGAAGGATTGTACTCCAATTCTTGCATGTCAATGTTCCACGTACTGGTGTCGAGTTGGCTGAAACTAGCGCTAAACAGAATTTGTTTTTGATTATTCAAGGAGATCAGGAATAATATGTGGAAATATTATAAATTATATCGGAAAGTACGCTTTACGGGATGCAGTGCATGTTACATAACCTACAAACTGGTGCATGTCATTACAAAAGGGCAAGATTATGTTATGAAGGACACGATTACTTGATTTCTTGATTTGCGCATCAAGATGGACGTCCATGCAACAAAGAGATTGATTTTAGCTAAGGTTAGGGCGACTGATACGGGCACGCATTACAGAATAATTGTTTCTGGCTCCGAGCCGATATAATTTACCAGGTGATAATTTTGGGGGCGCACCTGCCGTTGAGGTTCCCCGCCGTGTAGTTGCGGAAGATGGCAGACATGCTCTCAGTGCCCGAAATGTTACCAATCGTCGATGCATTGCGCGTCATGTACTCCATGGCGTCTTTCATGGCTAGCTTCGAGTAGGTTTCCAATATCTTCGGCTCGGCACCTTGGTGGTTGCGCAACAAGTAGGGACGAATGAATTTGTTATCGAATCTTTTAAACCTGTCGCGCACGTGATAATTTCCATGTTGACCAACGATGTCTTCGATTGCACACATTGTGTGGTCCATTAGCTGTGACAAATCTTTGGATTAGTTGTTGCCGTAAATGTTTAACAGAAACAAACACCAACCCTTTCGTGTATTCGTTCATTCATGGTTGGCTTGCGTTTTTCTGCGGTTTTCACGTTGAGAATTTTCACCAATGGCTTGATGGTGATGCCCTGAATAAACACAGTGAAGTAGACGACTGCGATTGTTGTGGTCATGAACATCGGTTGAAGTGGAACCACTTTGTCGTCGATGAGCAACACCAATGCAAAAGCGACCGCCCCTCGCAACCCGCCGTAGGACATGACGAACTTCTCCACTTTGCTTAATTGATGCAGGCGGAACTTGTTTGCTATCCACGTTAGCACAATCACACCTACGGGGAATTTGTAATTAGAACACCAATTAAATTGTGAACGCCACTCTTTCAAGCGTAGCCGCCGCCGCCTCCGCCTCCGCTTTTGCTTCTCTCACCTAGAATACGATAAACTGAGCAGAATAATATCGTCAGCAGGACGAACCACGTGTTCCAATCGTGATTGCGATTAACAGTAGCCACCCCAAGGAACATAAAGATGATCGTCTCCGATGAGCTACTCAACATTTTCATCGCATACTTGATGGTGGTGTGCGACTTGTGTGAAATATTCGCCTCTACGTAGTTCTTCATAGTGATACCGCAAAACGTAATACTGTAACATATGCAACTGTTCGTACACACACGCACTGATTGTGATCTAGCAGCAACATCTACTTACGCCAATATTCCAGACATGTGAAAGATTTCAGCGTTCAGGTATGCCAAGTAAGCCATGACGAAAATAAAGATTGGTTCGATAACGCGTACTTCGTTCGTGAACCGAGTCACGAATCCAGTGGCGAAGCCCCAGACAACGCCGATCACCGTTCCACCCACAGCAACAACGAAAAAGTTTGCCACACCGGCGAGCACATCAGTGTAGATAATGTTTTCTAACCCCATTTCGCTGTAGTGCTCGAACATGTGGTACAACACAACCGTCACGGCGTCGTTCAGCAGCGACTCGCCAAAGACAACAATGTACAGAATTTCATTGACTTGAATCTCTTCAAATACGGCAAGAACTGCCACCGGATCGACGGCGGAGATAAGCGCACTGAAAAGAAACATCTCGAGCAAGGGAGTCGTACAGTTGAAAAGTCCGGTCGACCCAACCGCCCACAAAGAAGCACCGATCGTTAGCGTATTGAAAATCGTGCCCACCACAGCGAATATCAGAATTGTGCCCAGGTGGTCGAAAAAAAGCCGATTGGGCATGAAATAACCAGCGTCCAGGATAATTGGCGGCAGCATGTAGAAGAAAAACGTGTCGGGTGAGAGCGGCGACATGTGCACGCTGTCAGTGACGTGCACCAGGATTACGCCAATCACCACGCCGACGACGATGAGTAAACAGGATTCGGGAAATATTTCGTTTAGTTTGGGTGCCATGTGAAAACCTGCAATACAAACGCATTCTATTATTCACACACACACACACCAATACAGACACAGACATATGTTTGCTAATTGTTATCAATATTCAAGGAAAACGGTAGGCAACTCGTAATTTATTACAGTTAACTACACGGTTACGTAATTCCGTCAATTCCATCATACAGGTTGGAAAAGAATTGCATAAAACATGACGGAAAATAATCGATTTGTCCACGAACATTTTTTGATTATCTAATGTGAACGCCGCGCATTCCTCCTTACATAAGCCAACTTTTTTGTGTCATCATATCACAGCGAAGTTCTTTGAATTTTTTTGTTGAATTGTTTTGTGCAACAATTGACGATGAAAGCTGCTGGAAATCTGGAACAGTTGGCATCCAGACATGATGACGGCGTGTGCGAGGAGGGCCAGTGTAGCTGAAGGACGCGCCCCAAGGGCAACCGCGCCGCGGCAATCGATATTTCCTGACCCCCAAGTCCAAAGCGATGCAGTAGGGTGGCGCGTGGCGCGGTTTCATGCAACAGTCGTACATTTTCTCTATACTCCAACATCGTACGACTTTTCACGCGACTTACATGCCAGCCCGGAATGGATTCGATATTTAAATCAATAAACGATTACGATTACCCATAATGTGTGGGCGCCGAGTGCTTATAAAGCTTCGCAGAAGCGAATAGAGCTTCTGTTTACAGCATGAAACTCATTTGGTTTGGAATTAATGATTATATACACAAGTATAGTGATGCGAATCAAAGTAATCGATGTTGCAAACATGTGAGAGAGCTTTAGATGTTGCCGGAAAGCATAAAATAAATAAACAAAACACACGAGTTGCAGTGTTTAGGCTTGTATTGGCTAACAAACGCAATGTGGGTTGCCTAACGTTACTTTATGATTACAAATTAAATAAATTCGCATGTACGCAAAATTTAAGTTGGCCTCGTTTGCATTGTTGAGGTTATGTATGTATTGTTATCGTGCACGCAAATTAAACAACACAATACGCAGCAGTGGCAACGGCGTTCTACAAGTGAGTTATGCTTGGTTGGCTGCGATGACCTTGACAACAAAAAAATGAAAATCTGGAATGAAATGAAGCTTTGGCTTAAAACCTAAAAATAAACACGGCGGTGAGTAGATGGAGTAAGTACTCCATTTATTAATTTAAAGTTTACATTCCAAAGATATTAAAATTTGATGGATTTTCGTCATTTTTATCAAGCAAGATGGCGTTGTGTATGCGTTGATTTCATTCCACAAAAACGTCGATTTTGAGTGCTCGATTTTCAGATCGCAAACATTCTGAGCTGGCAAGCAAACGCGCAATCACTGAAAACGTTCAAACTCGTAAGCTATTTATAAAATTGATGGATTTCAGTGCTTTAAACTCGAACCATGTGGTGCATAGGTACGCGTGTGTGCAACAAAACACAACCGGATGTTATGTCGAATATTTTTCGAGTTTACCGACCAGAATCGTTGCATTGCTTCCAGTCAAAACGGTTATGACTGCAATGAAAAAATCGGCACCATAAAATTTGCAAGTTAAAGATGCAGAATTTTGAGTCTGCCATTTGTGTACAATTATGTTATGATTCGGTTTTTAACTATCAGATGATGACACTTGCCACGCTTCATTTAAAGTAATGGCCAGTTTTCGATATAATTTATGCGCGATTGCGTGAACTCCCATTGTTTGCATTCATCCAAACGCAATTCAATTGTTATTTTTATAATGCCAAACGATGTACATCCTGTGTCTAGTGTGCCTTGTTTGTTTTGTTTTGAAAACAAATGCGAATCGCATTGTATGACATCTTGGTCGTCAACAAAAAGATTAAAAGTAATCCAGTTGGCTCTGGAAACAATTAGTGTGCGTGGTGTGCAAGTAGTTGAAACAACGCGTGCTCGTGCAATCAATTGATGTGCTGCGTGTGTGCACCACATTTTTAATTACAACCGCAGTACGAGATCGGAATGTTTGAATCTCTAGTTTTATCCGCCCGCATAAGTTGCCGTTATTATTATTACCAAGAATGCGTGTTAATGGCGTAATTATTGTGTTACAAATCACACAAGTGGACTCAATTGAAACGTATTCGACCGCAAGTATTTTTTCTGGATTTGTAAGAAACTAAATCTTCTGCAAAGTGAGTATTATCATTTAGATTTGATTTTAGCGATTGCACAGTTTATTTGTTATTACTTTAGAAGTGCGAAAATTTGGACGTAAATCAATAAATCGCTAAAATCCTACGTAATTTTATAGCAGTTCTAATATAGAATCTTAAAAAATGTTTGGTTTATTGTTATTCCAATAATTACAGAAGTTGTTTGTTCGGCCGTGAACCCTGACAAAAAAAACACGTCATCGCAAGTTATTTCAATTTGTTACTAATATGTATTATAAAATCACGTTATAGTGATTTTGTTTTATTTTGTAGCATTTCTGAAAAAGAATTACAAAAAAGCAATGAAACTTTGGTTGTATACCTAACGACTTGTGGAAAATTATTGTGGTACTGGTTGCAGATAACATGGTGTCCTAATGTAGTAAAAACAAAACGAGATGACGTCGTGTTGACTTACGGTAAATGTGATCAATGGTTGGGAAATTTTCGTAATACCATTTAATCTAAATACATAGTTTAGTAGCAACTTAACAATTCCTGTTATCTACAAATAAACCTTTAGTATTTGACAAACAAGAGGTAACCTCAGTGCGTGCCTACAACAAAGCGAACTGAAAAACAGTAAATTGTTTTTCAGTCAAATGTTGGTGCGGAGATAGTAACTAAGTAACACGCCTGTCAGTCATAAATTATGGTAGCAAATAAAAGATGAACTTTGCTGACATACGTGTGTGCATACAGGATTGTTGCTTATCATGTAGTTAAGCGTTTATTTGGCAAATAGTTTTCAGGCTCGTCTGTGAATAAAAATCAATGGCTTGTATTCAGCATTCAGTCATTTTTTGTCCGAATCGATATCGATTATTCCTCGTTGGTTTGTTTTGTAATTTGTGTGTGTTATGTCCTGTGACCTTTCGGCGAGTTCTAGTTTTTAGTATGTCAAGGGGTTATATTTATATTGATTCCACAATGCTTTGGTTCTGTCAGCTTACCGATTTTCGCTAAACTCGCACAGAATATCCACAATCCAATGATGAACGGCACCTCCACCCGAGCGAAAGACACCGAAGCGACTTGATATCGCTTTGGTGGTTTCTTGGTAGTTGTGCTGGTGGATCCATCACCGCTGGTCGTGCTGGCACCCCCGCTGGCATCTTCACCAGCGATGGTGGTGTATGCCGGGGTGGGTATTGCCGCGGAGCGTTTGGCCGCTGCCGGCGTATCCTTGCTGGGCCCCATTGGGCCGAATTGCAGCCCGTCGTAGTTGCCGGCCGGGCCAACCGTCTCCGCGGCAGCCCCGGGTACGTTCTGCGCGCGAGGGGCGGCATGTCCACCATCGAACGCGCACGCCAGCAACAACAGAATGGAAACCGTGGAAGTGGTCCGCCGCGACAGTTTCGCGCCGTATTGTAACAGGTACATATCACATGTGGACTGGCGGTGGGCCGCCGTCGTCGCCGAAAGTCGTCGCGACTGTGCTCTGGCAGCAGGAGCAGCGACAGCAGGACGCACGCATTGCACACACCTACTGTGGGGAGATTACTGCCGAGACCCGACGAGGGCGTCGCGCGACGAGCAGCCGCCAGCCAGCTGACACACGCACGGTGAAGGAGACGGTGCGAAACCGGCGCCTGGATGGTGCGCGATGCAGCCGTCCCCTGTTTGTATTCCCACTGCGCATGCGCGTTAAGATGTATCCTTTTCTTTGCCTGCACAGACACAAACAATTCACTGCTTTTTTATTCGTTTTTAACCAAACTTTGGATCACTTTTTCATCGCCGCCATGTCAACAATTCACATGACGCTCTTGCTTGTAGTGTATATTTGAACACGATGTCGCGTTGTTTTAATGTTTTAATTAAAGTTAACTATGCGACTGTACTGCGTCGTTTATTCATTCAAAGTAAAACGCGCGTGACGAGATAGCATTCGATGGCAACGCACGAATCGAAGTATTACGATCGGATTTTGTCGTCTTTTTAATATTCGGCCGCACATGGCGTACACGCAAATCATTCGAATATAACTGAAATGCGTTTGTATACTAGCACGTTCACCCCTCGTTCTTTTGAGCACACATGCCCACTAGACCTAGATATATAGGGCCGACACTATCGGGTTGAATAAACAAGTGAGGGATAAGCACCCCTCGTGTCTACGCTTTCCAAACACCGTTTTATTCATAATTTAACCAAAATTAAAATTATCACTAAATTTGAACTTTAACCAAAGCAAATTAAAATCCACGACTGCTTGATTAACAAACAAGTGATTGTCCACAATTGATATGCAACCAACAATACACAACAATCATGAAGTAATCAGGCTTCAGGTTGTAAAAAAAAAAGAACATCCTGTATATTAAACTCATCATATGTATTAGTCCCATTATTAACCACCAGATGTCGTTGGGTGTACTCAAATATTAATTTGTTTTAAACCCAAAACCAAACAATAATAATAATTAAATTAATTATTATTAATTAAAATCAAATTTAATACAGTATTTGCTCTTTTAAGTGTTACATATATCATAAAAGTGTTAATATATAAATATAGAATTTAATGATTTATAGTTGTAATTATAGATGTCGCTATAATTCAAAAATTCTTAAACAATTGCTACACGTGTTTTGACATGTAAACAAATACAAGTATTAAATGTTAAATCGTGTTAAATGTAGAAAATGTCGGGTGTAGTATTTATTGTAACATTTCCGTGCGAAGAACACGAATCTTTTCTAAAAATCGCGAAGAAAAAGGTGGTTATCGTCGAAGCCAAAAATACCACGCATGAAGTATTCACGTGCACGCCACTTCATAGATCTGAAGAAGTTTTTGATCATTTTAATGTGTCTGCTGTGTCGCCCATGATGGTATCGCCCATCCCTTCAGGTTATGAGTACACATCAATGGAAAAACTGATCAAAGACATTTTATTGTCACACAAATTGGAAAGCAACGCGTGTTACCAGCAAATAGATGAGAACTTCAAGCAGGTGATTTTCAGTGTGGAAGAAGGTGATAAGTGCGAAGAGATTTTAGACGTTCTCAAGGAACACAATGTTGGTCATATTTACGAATCGACCATCAGTATCATTCCATGCAGCTTATATCACCACGCTGCTAATTGTAGTGGAGATGCTGATAATTCTGACCAACACAAAGTTGCTTCAACGTAAGCTTCATGTTTCTTAGCAATTGGAAGCTTTTTATCATTGAAAATGTATTTATGTTGCAGAAATATGTTGTGTGACACTACCTGGGTACGATTTGTAAATTGTGTGCGTGCCCGCTTGACTGTTGCGCAACTAGTGGAAGTGTTAAAGGCAGATGCCACGATTACGTTCGAATTTATATGTCTTTTAACAATTGCGGCGTAAGTAAGTGTTGCAACGCTGCTTTGCTTTGTTTTAACCTTGTTTCCTATCGTTTTAGGTTAATTTGTGCAATGGGTTTGGTGGAAGACAATGATATTTGCTTGTTTTCCAGCATGTTTATTTGTCCCATGATGGTAATTTTTTCTGCATGTCTCTTAACTTATAATGGCTAATGAGTGTCGTGTTTCAGGGTCCTGTTTTGGCTGGAACTTTTGGTTATGTCATTAGGGATAATTTGCTGCAATTAACTGGAATGCAAAGTGAACTATTTGGTGTTGCAATAGCTACAATTGTTGGATTCGTTTATGGCATACTAATATGTGTTTTCACTGATAAATACGGCGCGGAGTGGTTACCATCTAATGAAATGTTGTCCAGAGGAGACGTTTTCCAATTGGGTTTTGGGTGTTTCACAGCAGTTTTGTCAGGGGCTGCTGTAGCAATTGCGATTCTTAGTCGCAACTTTGCGTCCTTGGTGGGCGTGGCTATTTCCATTTCTCTTATGCCACCTGCCGTAAACGCCGGGTTATTATGGGCAATGGCGACGGTGTTTTACATCAAAGACGATGACGCTGGTGCAGATAAATTCGCCAATCTGTTGTCATTGGGAGCTGTCAGTATGTGCCTAACGGTAATAAACGTTGTATGTATTTACTTGGCGGGTATTTTAATATTTAAGGTAAGTGCAACTTTTTTAAGGGGTTGGAGCACTCTAGAATTTTCAACATATCGATTTTTTTTGCTTAAACAATACTTTAGCGGTTTCTAGAGTGATCTAACCTCACCTTAAGTACTGCCCCGTGTGTAACATAACCTAATGCATGCGTAGATTAAGGAAGTGGCACCTGTTCGAATGAAAAACGAACATCGTCGCAAGTTTTGGAAGCATGATGTGCGCATAACCCGGGATTATAATAAGACTTTGCAAAAAGAAGATGCGGCCGCGATTCAAGCGCAACTGAACGAATTGAGGCGAAGTAATCATCAACGTTCGGCGAATAATTCAAAAGATAGTAAAGACAAAAGTGTACCCCGCTCTGCCGACGAGCACAAATCGATGCAATCATCGTGTACGATCATATCGAAACGTCCCACCGTTTCAGAGCTGCAGGAATTGTACAATAACATCACTCGCGAGAATACGTCGCAGTGTTCATCCACTGCTGGCGCGTCCAAGCGATTAGTAACCATACAATCGATGAGCATCGACCGCGATTGCATGGCTTCCCCGCTACTACAACCCGAGGTAGTCATTTCAAATGACACCGGCGAGGCGAAGTGTGGGCCTAATAACAAATTTACAGTTACACCCTGTCTGTTGGATTTGTGATTTATGGATATGTAGATATACATACAGTGTTAATTATAAATATTTTATTGTTCTCATAATCTTCTTTTCAATATACAAAAAACACAAAACCGCAATGAAAAGAAAGTTACGTTATCCTTTACAAAATAATATCCCAGTTCATGGAACTATAGCATTTATAGCATACCTGGAAAATCACATCCCTGCATTTCATATCATCTGTTTTGCAACAACAAGTACATACGAGTAAGTCATAACAATTTGTTTTTACTATCAATCGCAAGTCAATTATACAAGGTATCAAAGTCGCGATGTGAATGATGTTTACTTTGATGGATGAATAAGTTAATATAAGTGAGGTCAGTCATGTTACTACTCGCTCGTGCGCCCTATTAATCGGCGCGTGTGGCCTTACGTTGCCTGGGACTCTGTTTTGGTGACTTGGTTTGCTTGGCACCCTGTTTCGGCGATTTCGTTTGTTTGGGAGATTGTTGCAATTTATCTACGGAAATGAAGCAAATGTTAATATTTATTCGTACGACAAGTTTGTATTTATGACTTACTTATGTTAGCCAAAGTCTGCTTGGGCAGCCATTCAAAGTCAACGTTATTGGGGTTGTTGGTGCCAGTTTCGACCGGAGTGGGTTTGCGGCTGGTCCTCTTACGACCAACGGACAGCAGTGTTTGTTGACCGATGACAAGAAGTAACACAACACCAGCGGCTAAAAAGACGTACAAGAAAAATGTTTCACCGTCAAGGCCTTCTTCTAATTCAACAATTTGGACTGTTTCATTGTAGACAGCTTCCTGGAAGTATCCTCCGGCACTGTCTCTGTAGTTGAGGTTGATATTTAAACCGAATGGACGGCCTGCGAAAGCTTCAGCCGGTACAAATGTATAGGCTAAGGTGGCTTCTTGAGATGGTGCTACTTCTTTGTTGTAACCAATTGCCGAAAAGTTCTGGATGTAGAAGTTAAAGTCCATTGGATAACGGAATGAAGCTTCGATTGTGTCGAGAATAAAGTCGTTCTTGCCCTTGTTCCGGAAACCGATAAGGAATTCAACTGGGAGACCAGCAGGTAATTCAAGTTGCGATGGACCAGTCACTACTGGTTTAACAAATAATAGATTGGTGTCAGCATCTGGCGATGCCTTTGCTTTAGAGTCATCTTCTTCTTCCTCTTCTGTTGCAGTTACTTCAACATCACCTTCACCTTCAACATCAGCTTCTTCTTCCAGAGGATCTTCATCAGCATATGCCATCATTTTGTGACCTGAATGAAAAGTAGTGGAGGTTTAGTGTTTAGAAAACAAAAACATTCATGGCAAGTAGGTACAATACGTCCATATTCTATTCCATGCAAATGACAAGGTAGAAATGCCTATATGGCGTTAATTCTGCCACGTCTTCACGGAGGTACTTGATTTGGCGTATCTTGCGAAGTAATCTTTTTTAATTCAGAATGAAACTTACCACCATCCAATGTGAAGATGACTGCGGGGAGAACCAACAGGGCCAGAAGGAAAAAGTTTCTCATTTTAACAATTTATTTACAGAGAATATCACACAAAACGATTGCAAAACGTGCGCCGACCGACGACTGAACGAGAATACAACTTCAACGCTACGACGAGAAACGCCGCTTGTATGATACGTGGAAGTTGTTCGGGACACATGGCACCCCCACCATGTCCACGAGACGCGTTACGTGTTGGTTCGACGCAACGTCACGAACGAAAGTTAAGAAATTGACTGTTGGGTTGGCAACCCAAATAGCAGTGCAAAAACTGGTTACAAGATGCATTTCTCTAAGAGTCTAAGCAAAAGTCATTAGCTTAGAAA
The DNA here is from genome assembly GCA_030264155.1 of Atheta pasadenae. NCBI lineage: Eukaryota > Metazoa > Arthropoda > Insecta > Coleoptera > Staphylinidae > Atheta > Atheta pasadenae. The sequence continues at coordinate 631 of JARJDS010024792.1, read as the reverse complement.
CTCAGGTAAATCAAGAAAAGTCAAAAGGGTTCTGTAATCCAATCCACAAAACATCCCCAAAGTATTTTATTTTGGCTTTCAAAGTTGGGTATTTTTTTGATTTTTTGAAATTACGTTATGGGAAATTGTTCATATCTCCTCACCATATTATCCAATCTTTATGTTCTAATTTTTTAATTACAGTTAAAGAGTTGCTCTTTAACGTATGACTAAATTTAAGCCACGAAACATCCCCGAAGTATTTTATTTTGGCGTTCAAAGTTGGGTAATTTACTGATTTGTTGAAATTACGTTCTGGGAAATTGCTCATATCTCCTCACCATATTATCCAATTCTTATGTTCTAATTTTTAAATTATAGTTAAAGAGATGCTCTTTAACGTATGACCAAATTTAAGCCACGAAACATCTCCGAAGTATTTTATTTTGGCCTTCAAAGTTGGGTAATTTATTGATTTTTTGAAATTACGTTCTGGGAAATTGCTCATATCTCCTCACCATATTATCCAATTTCTATGTTCTAATTTTTTAATTATAGTTAAAGAGTTGCTCTTTAACGTATGACCAAACTTCAGCCACGAAACATCCCCAAAGTATTTTATTTTGGCCTTCAAAGTTGGGTAATTTTTTGA
>JARJDS010024773.1:0-10130 GCA_030264155.1 Atheta pasadenae | reverse complement strand
TTTTTGCGTTTTCTCAACGGATTTAGATAGATGGTAAAAATATACACTAGAAATAAGATACTGGATATCTTGGTTTGCATTTTTAATGCGTTAATAATTAAGTCGACCAAAGTTGCACAAATTTTTCGTGCTCACTATGTTTTTTTGTTCATATCTTCTAAACGGCTAGACTTTTTTTAACTTTTAGCACCGAATTTGAATCGGCCCCGTTTAATTACCTTAAGAAACTTATATTTGGACATGTGTTGTACTTTTTATACGTTCAAATAAAAAAAATATTCGACGAAAATTTATAGTTTTGGCGCTATAGCCAATCGGCTGGTATGTGCTTCGTGCACATTTAGTTTTGAGCCCGACTAACTTATATGCTTATACCTTTTAACTTATAGATTATCCAATATAATATTTCTAGTGTAAATTTTCACCATCTATCTAAATCCGTCGAGAAAATGCAAAAATATTTTACGGTTTAGAAGTTATGAGCATAAAAGGACATACATGCCGATTGGCTCTCCGCTATAGCTGATCAGCAGCCAGTCAGCAGCAGTCAGCAGCACATCAGCAGTATAAAAGTGCAGCAGCATTTAAGTGATATAAAGTGCTGTAAACCTGTGTGAACCACATTCAAACTAATTCAAACTCGGCTTCTATATACAGAGTAGAACAAATGATCAAGATATGATTTTCTTGGATTTGCAGGTTGTTATAAATCACAGTTATAAATCACCATGTATATTGAGACGCGGCGCACTGGGCGCACCTATTGGGGATTCAAAGAAGCTCGTATTGTTACAAGGTCAGCAATTCTTGTGATTTAAACTAATTTTTACGTGCGTAATGTTAATACATTGTAATATAAATATAAATGGATCATTGTTTATGTTATTTGTTTACACAATAACGTAATTAAAGGTTAATTGGAATCTATTTACTTGTTTCTGCACCGTGATTGGTCTGTTTGGTGACATCTCAAACTCACAAGTCGTAGTAATTGTCAGTAATTGTAACCTGTGATTGTAACTCCGGTAACTCACAAAAAATGCCAGACTTCTGATGTAAACAACTCTTTTAAAGCTTTATTTGATTTATAAAAGCTTTAAACATCAACGCGTTTATACCAAAAATACACTCACTATATTGGAAAAACATAACAAATATGCCCGAATCACAACAACTCAAGGTAAAAGCTTAATCTAATAATATAACCTGAAAATATAAATATTAAGTTTTGTTTAATTATTAAAGGAAATAATGGGTTCTGCGCCACCTCGAGGTATACTCGATACTGTATTAAGTCAACCAGCACATACAACGCCTGCAGAATTAATGCAGAAAGCTTACAATGACAGTACAAGCCTAACAGGCTGTTCGGTTGATTCTACTACACCACATTTAGAAGTACAATTGAAAGCAAAAATGTCTCCATTTCAACTAAAAAGTATTTTAATGGAACATTGTTATGCACGTCCTCATAATTGGAGACCTGAAACACAGTTTTTAAGACCTTCTGTAGGTTTATTGTTACCTGAAGATTCTGAAAAAGAAAATGTCAAGGTCAAATATAGTGATGAAATTGATGTTTGTGAAATTGATATAAAAAAACCGCGTTATGATGTGGATGCTGCAAAAAAACTAATGACTGAATGTGAGAAATATGTAGAAGGTATAAGAGAAAGTGAAGAATATGAAGATTGGGAGCAAAGAGTACCAAAGTGAGTTTTTGTTTTTGTAGGTTAGGCAGCTTGATATGCAGATTTTTATTGTTTTTTAAAACTAATTAAAAGTTATATTTTTGAGTTGTGTTTTTATTTGTGTATTTATTGTTATAGAATTAATTGGTCAAAAATCCAGCATAATTTATTCAACAGTACTGTTGATATTTTAAATGCTGATAGAATGTCTCGACTGGCATATGCTAATCATGTGACTGAACCTGCACTTAGACGCTCTGTAATTGAAAAATCAGTTAAGCGTTTCCGCCGGTTAATAGCCCAATACATGTGGGATGTTACGTTAATTCAATGGTTACATTCTTTATTAATGGAGTATTTAAATTCATGGCTTTTGAGTGGTTATTTAGATATTTTACAGGTAAATCGAGAGATTAACTATCTATTAAACTAACTAAAATGATTAATGAAATTAAATTAATGAAAGTAATAATTTGTTATTTTTTTGAAGACAATGAGTCATAAACTACCTACATTTGTTGAAAAACTAATGGGGGACACTAATAATTGTTCAGTGTCTTCATTGAACACTGAACATGTTCAGAAGTTAACAAAACAAGTATGGGATCCAAGTGTGTGTTTACCAAAATCAGATCGACTAAAACACATACCAGGTGATCCAGTTTTGGTAGTTATACCAAGCGCAACTACACTAGCTTCAAATATCCAATCAAAACGTTTGTTATCTTGGATTAATTTACTCTCAAAAATTGGTAAAGTTGTTACCGTAACAAACACGAACCATATCAGTAAGAAAATGACTATGGGTTTTTGTACTGAACAAGCCTTGTTTGTAACACGCAGTAAAATGAAAGAAATCAGCGCGGAATATCCGGAAAGTCCAATTATTGTTGTTGGCTTACATTCGGGTTCAGCTATTGCCCTGCAGGTGGCGCATGTGGAAAATGTCGTTGGAGTCGTTTGCATTGGGTTTTCAGTTTTTACTTCAACAGGAAAAAGGGGGGAACCAGACGATAATATTTTGGAGTTAATTTCTCCTGTTTTGTTTATTGTTGGACAGTCTGCTAACACTACTTTGTAAGTTTTTATTACTTTTTATTAACATAACCTACTTTTGTGGTTGTGACTTAACATTAACCTTAATTTTAATTGATTTAGGTACGAATATTTAGAAGATATTCGTGAACGTATGAATGTAGAAACGGGTTTGCTTATGGTAGGTGGCGCTGATGATTATTTAAGGGTTAACAAACGTGTAAAACGTAACGAAGGTGTTACACAAAGTATGGTTGATATGTTTATTGTGGAACATATTTACGATTTTGTGCGGGGGTTGATTTTGTCACCTTTTCCACCCCAAGTTCGTCAAAATCCGGAAGTGAGCCAGAACGAATTGGATGTTGGGGTTAAACGTCCGAAAATTGAACGTAAACGGAATAATTCGAATGGTAGTTCATTGGATAGTGAACCACCGTCGCCAACACCAAGGGCTACACGACCCGCACCAGGTAAATTTACGAATATTTAAATTTTTTGTAAATTATTCTTTTTATTTTATTAGTTGGAAGACCTCCACCATCTAAAGTAGTACGGAAACATGATGGTAAATTTTATTCAAAACTTGAAAACAGCCATATTAGTAGTTCGCCATCTTCTAACTCAATAACACCTCCAAACCCACCAAGTACACCGGAAAGTTTTGGTGACCCGTCTGATTTTCATCATATTAAATCATTAATTGCTGATAATTCATTAAGTGGTTAGTAATTTATTGTTTTTCTAAAGCTTTATTTTTTTGCTAAAAATGAGTATTGTGTTGCATAACTTAGTATTAAAATATTAATACTGAAGTTAGGTTAGGTTACAATATATAGTTGTACTTATAATGTTAATTACTTTACAGCAAAAATCCAAGGAATGTATTCCGGAATGTTACCTCATGTGAAGAATCCTGGAGGATTAAAAATCATCCCCTCGAATCCAAACAAACAAATCAAAGGTACTTTATTATTAATACAGTGTGAATGAATTTTATTTTTTTATATTTAGTTTTAGATAGTGTCTCACTCGGTGGGACATCAAATAAAATACCACCAAAATTACCGAATCGTCCCGACATGATAAAATCAAGCTACGGAACCAACATGGTTTTAATGCCTGATGGGCGTTACCGAGCAGCGCCACCTCCCCCGGTAATTCGCGGCAGCGCAACATCTCAAATCACAAAAATGTTAACAAGCCCCATAACACCCAACCCTAGAATACCTCCACACTCTGCTAAATCAACGCCTTCCTCCACACGAACTAACCTGACTAAGTTTATAACCTCAAAAAAACAATTAGCAAACCGTCCAAGGCCAATGAAAAAACAACCGCCATCTTATGCCCAAACAATGCAAAACCTCCCACCTCCTGCAAACCTAACCTCTCAAGACATCCTTAACTTACCAATAATTTTCGCTGATGATAACCAACTAATTGGTACTACAATTCAATCAAGTCAAGTACAAAGTACAACACCAACTGTTATCCCTGGTCAAATCCGTATGTCTGGTGGCCTTGGTGCTTTAGGGGCGCAAACTACTCATAGTGTTTCGAACGCTCCTAAATTAGTGTTTGTTAACAAAAATCAAGGAAGTATTATAAGACAACCACAAGTACAGAAACGTGCAGCTGTGAGAAAACCAGCTGGTGCTGCATCTGCTTTGAAGTACTCGATACCAGTTAGAATGGATATTGACATCGAAGGTGAGTTAGATGTTAACAAAATACCAAAGAAAATGCCACAGTTTTCCTCAACAATTACTGGAAGTGCTTTGGTTGGGATGCAAGGATACAAAACTGAAGCAATGTCTAAAGAGATGGTTACTAATAAAATTAAACAGGTTATTCAGGAAAAGGAGCAGGAAATTGATGATGATGTAGATTCAGACATGGGGGACTTTAATCTTAGACTGAGTCCTGATTAATTTTATGTTAAGTACAAAAATTGTAATGAATTTAATTTTGTATGTTTGCAATTAATCATAATTAAATAGGCAGTGTATATTTTTAATTTTTTAGTTGTACTTTGTTGTTGACTTCAACTAATTGTTGAATCGCTATCTAACGAATTGTAAAATACGTTAAATTTTTTACTCATTTCAATACCAACTCGACGATTTGATGATATAAGTTCCGCATTACGACGTACGACAATATCAGCTAGAAGCGTTTCTTTTTCTTTGTTCGATCTGAAGGTGTATTCCTGAAAATTATTTTAAACATCATTATTTTGTTTTATTTACAATTTTAATGCCACTATAACAATTTTTGAGTTATTACCTTCATTAAACTATTAACTGTTGGATATTTCTCAATAATACTTTCCGCTGTTTCCAACCTAGCTAATGGAAACGTAGTTATTTGTTGTTGCCATAATCTCCTTAATCCATTCCCTTTTTTATCAACTTTAACACAATCTTTATTATCACCTTTCATATACCAACTGGTAGCTGCATACTTTTCTTGTTGTTGTAACTTGTAAGGTCTTTGACCTATTGCTTTTGTAAACTGACAAATTAGTGTCACTAAGTCAGTGATTCCATCTAAATTACGATAACAACAATTGCAAAATAATTGAACTTCAGTTAAAGCTGTCATTACATCCATGCAAGATAAGCTTTTGTTATTTCTAAGTTTCTTCACTTGTTTATCTAGTTCAAGAACACCTAATGAAATTAATTTATTGAAATGAATCGATTCTAAAGTCTTAATATGTTCTACTAATTTAGCACCTTTAACTAAATCAAATAACTCTTCAGCAGTTAGAATTAACAATAAATCTGGTGATTCTTCAACAATTTCAACTGGTTTTAAAGTGCCTGAATTGTCGATTTGATGGGAAATTACTTTCCTTGTCCAAGTCACAGTATTTTTAAAAATCTGTGTGTGTATTTTATAATTGGACCCTAATTCATTAAAACTGCTCTGAATTATTGTATCAATTCCATTTATATTTGATATGTTGTCATCCACAATTGCAGTTATAAATTTTAAACATTCATCTGGTTTTAATTGTTTGTTAGCTTCACTCAACATTTTTTTAATTTCTTTATTTTTAGCAGTTTCCAATTTTTTGGTTTCAGCATCTTGTTTCTTTTTAGCTTTTTCTAGAGCTAGTAAAGCTTTATGTGCTGGATCTGTTTTATTATTCGGTGCTTTAGTCTTTTTATTTGTGGTTACAGAGGCTTCTTTCATTGTTGAAGTTGAAGGTTTTCTTTGCATTGTTGGAGATTTTGATTCATATCCACTTAAATCAGAGTCAGAATCTGATAAGTTATATACTTGAAGTCGTGTTTTCTTATTATTAAGTTTTGGTGATGTTGGTAAACTCTGGATTTGTTTCGTCTCTGAAGTTGGACTTGAAGAGATGCCATATTTACGTAAAATATCATTAACATCCAGTGGTTCACAAATAGTCGCATCGGGGTCTTCCATCATAAACAATTATTTATTTACTTAACAACAACTTTGCAAAAACAGAGAAAACATAAAAAATTCAGCAAAACTGTTGAAAATATAACCTTATAAGATTTAAAATTTATTTATGATTGAATGTTGTTCGCCAGATGTCGCTGCCTACATTAAAACAACGTTAATCAACATTAATTTTAGTTTTGTATTAAATTTGTATTATTAATATTTTTTAGTTTATTATTTTTATTATTTACTTCAAATAATAATTTAGTCATTTATTTTGTGTTAAAACATCGTAAATAGTTCTCTAAAAATAAAACAAAATGTTTGTTTTGGTGTTTAGTACATTTCAAAGCCGTAAGAGGTCGCGATGTGTATTACATATTGGTATAAATTGGCATAAATCAGAGTTTCTTAAACTTTTTCAGATTGGGACACCACTAAAAGCGCAGTTTTTTCTGATGTTGACTTTTAGAAAAGCTTAGGAATTATTAAACGACTATGTAAATAATCAAAAGTATAAGGTTTCTGCAATCACCCTTGTGTAGTTTTGCAATCCCCATAGGAGTCGCAAACCACAATTTAAGAAGCCCTGGTATAATTATGTTTTTTTGACATTTACTAAAAGATATCCGTGATAACGCAACATTAGAAAATATTCGTACCTGTGATTCGTACCTAATAAATCAAACAATCAGAACCTGATCAGAACTATAAACTAAAAACCAGTGAAAACGTTAATGATTGTCTTTATTAATTCAATTAATACGCCGTAGTTTGTCTAGACGTAGTTATTAATATTATATCAACTGAAAATATGAATAAACCTAGTGAAAACGGTAAAAACTTCAAAAAACAAAGGTGTAATGTGAATCGAAAATAAAACATAACCTAAATTGTTCCCTCGTGAAAATTATGACATGTTTTTAATTAAAAAACAACATTGCAAACAATTTTATGGAGTGTTATCATGATAAATTAAGTAAGTACTAATTAATTAATTGATAAAAGACGTAATAATTTAATATGCAAACAATATGCACGTTAACTAGTCCAAAATACACATAAAAAACACACGCTGACAACACGTCAGACTTCAACTTAATGCTGTGAAAGTTAAAATTGAAATATTTGCCAATTTGCAATGCAAATTTCCCAGAGTTTCAGTAATATTGTGCAAAGTTTTGAGTAAGGGTAATGAATTTAGTGTGCATGCATACCAGAATACCGGTCTGGCATAAAATATGTAGCCGACTATCTCGCGAAGCTCACAATTCTCGTTCGCGTTATCATGTTCGTGTACGAAATCATGTGTAACTGGAACTAGTCCTGGCATTTCGTCCGCGTTCGCCGGACGGATGCAATATTTTCCATACAAACGAGTAGCGCGCGTGAATCAAACACCCAAACCGGCTGGAGGGCGAGAACTGGTCGGCTTTGGTGTATTGGGGCTGCGAACCTGAATGCCTGAACTAAATGATTAATCCGCGTGCAATCCACGCCGTAATTTAGTTCGCTCAATTTAGCTCGCGCGCATCTAACGTATGGTAAAAGTTTCAACTCGTTTCGGCGCTGCTTCGGCGACGAGATAAACGAATTCCTAAATTACATCGAAACCCCCCACGGTGTGCGACCCGGAGCGAAACAGCCACGCCGCATTAACGAGATAATTTAAATTGATCTATTCCATGCTCACGATGCAAGCGTGTATGTTGTAATTCTACGAAACATGCAACTGCACCGTAAAATAATACTATTTTTTGAGGTTATAAACCTAACCACGTTTGTTCAGAATTTTTAAAAAATATTTTTTTTTTGATTTTAGTAGTTAAATAGAAAAAAAAACTAAGAAAAAGCTTTACAGCGTCATTAAACATTTATAAACTTTGTGTGTCATGTCATGTTGTGTTTTATCGCCGGAAGATTCGGATGTAAATCGCGCGCGTATAACAAAATAGCAAATTGAAGCAAATCCCGAATTCCCAGCCGAGCAGTCACACTGGTCCCTGCACGGCCCGATTTCCATCTCAATGGAAAACTTCTTTGGATCTTGGCCAGTCAGTTCTCTACGGCCGGATGCGTCGCGACGCGCCGAAAGGCGCAAAACCGTTCAAAACTGATTCCAATAAAGGACACATTCTTTCTTTTTCGGATACAAGGACACACAAGCGGCACCCACATTTTTTTTTTCAAAATTCTACACACGTTTCTGTAAAGATTTCAAAGAATTTGGAACTAAAAAATAAAAAATTCACAGTTTCAAGCAAGTTTCAAGCATGAGCAAAAAATATACAACATAAAATAATTAAAAGTTAACGTAAACCGGTATAAAACATACGTTTTTTAACTGTTAAACTCATTAAATTTGTGTTTAGCGTCGTTTATTACGGACGGTATGTGATAAAAAGATAATAAAGATTTGTTTGCTATGTTAGCAATAAAGTTTTGGTTTTTGGCGGGCAATTAACGAGGAAATCTCGTAAATCAAGTTAAACCCAAAGACCCACGGCCATAAACATTGTGTATCATAAATTCGGATCAATTTTGGTGATTTTAACGCGCAGTTTAACTGTTTTGAACAGTATTGACGTTTACCACCAATTTACAGGTAAAAAATTGATAAAAAAATTTAAAAAATCTTAAAATTAATAACAAACAATAATAATTCTAACATAATTTATCGATTTATGTTGTTAGTATCTATCTAGTAATTTTTTTAAATCAAAATGTTTGAGATTATTCAATAATTTTAACACCAAAAGTTATACTAACTCCATCTATGCAATTTTTTGTTAGTAATAGTAATATTAGTATCATAAAGGCGTATTGCCACCTTTAAAACCACGCCTCGCGGTTGTGATAAACAACTCACCAATCAAAGCAGCTCGTAGCCTGTAGTAGTGGGGACGAACCAATAACCGGTTTGAGTGCGTGACGTCGACGTCCCCCAACCCACTCGCATCTGTCCTCTTTGCACACATAACACGTAGTGAGTACAAGTAAGACAGAAACAAACGACCTCCCTAAACTGGGCGTCCTCACTCTTAAAACCGGTTATTATTAGTTGTAACTCGCAATACTAAGCCAAATAAACAAAATATTTAAATGCATTTATTTTTTGAAAACGAATTAAATCATAAAATCGATCAAACTTTAAATAATAAAAATAAAACACAATAAATTTAAAATGATTTTTATTAATTTACAATAATATCATCGTTAAATCTCTATAATGCATAATATACATTGGTTACCACTTTGATTTCAATGATTTCAGACATTAGACACATCACACATCATAGATTCACAGAGGAAATGTATTTTGTGGGTTTGTTTAAAGTTAAAATGAACGCACAACAAACTATTACACTTTTATACAATTTTATCATTGCTTCATACTCATTTCGTCTACTAACAGATTTTTTCAGGTTAAATTATTAATTTACAAAGTTGTACAACAAAAAAATACATTTAATTGGTAATTTTATTAATATCGCAATTTGTAACATTTGAATATAGATAATTTAATAATAAATAGAATATACAAATATAAATATAAATATAAATACAAATACAGATCACTAAATATTATATTTTTTTATTATTTGGTCAAAACGTCTCATTATTTGAGAGTAAATTATTAGTACAGTTAATCATTTGTGGTTTTTTAGGTTAAAACAAGTTAAAGTTTAAAAAAATATTACATTAATGTATATTGGGTTGCCTATATAAGATGAGAAATATAAATTTATTTGCTTATCTGTTCTTTTGTTTTTTGGGGTTTAGTAATAAAAACAAAATGTAAAAATTTGTCGAAATTGTTTTGTTTGAGTTGTTTATTCATTTGTTTTATGTTCTAAATTTATTCACTACTTTAAGTCATTTTTCAATATTAGAAAAATTTATTTAGTCATAGTTTTAATATTCGTTTATCATTTGTTGTTGGTTTTTTTTGTTATTAGCGCTAGTAGTTTATTTATT
>JARJDS010024746.1:0-13754 GCA_030264155.1 Atheta pasadenae | reverse complement strand
TGCGAATTGTTTTGTGGACAAATATAGACATAAGTACCAAGTCAGGTCAACGTTTATTGTGAGCAACTATAAACATCAGTTGAGAGAAGCGAGAGGTAGCGGAAAATTTCAACGTTAAGCGTAATAAAAAGCGATTGCTTTGCTGCCCGTCGTACCGCAATGTTTTTATTTGCGGGGCGAAGAAACGACGAACATTAAAGATCAAATTGATTACCACCAAACGTGTCGCATGGAAACCCACAAGGAGAAGGAATGGCTATTGTTTTACGCGCGGCTTGCACCCGAATCCGTGCCGAACGTATTATCTTCGTAATAGTCTGGTGCAGATAACGCAGAGGGCGTGAGTGTGTAAATGTCCGAAACACATCTCGAAGGATTTGGGACACCTATGTGATGCACAATGCTCGTGAGAGTGGCGATACAAATAATAGGATTGTGCCGAGTAATATACCCCCGAAAACGATCGATACGTGTTTGGCGATACGACAGCTTTTCGAGTATTTACATTCGTCGACTAGGGAAATCTGATTCATGTCTGAGATCTACTCTAAATCAACGCCAACTATCCAACTTTATTTAGAATTTAATATCAAATTTTTGTTGGTTATTTTTGTGATTTTTTTTGAAAGTGAGGTTAAGTGATGATATAACCTCAACATTTATATTACTCGTACGTTTTAAGGTTATAAACGTAAAATAATATAAAAACTTTTTGTTACAGGATAGTTTGCAGTCGAGACGTCCGCTGTCTGCAATGCGTGGGCGCTTGAAGCGCGCCGCAGCGTCGCTGCAGGCCGCCATTCGTTTCCGGCGATTCTCGCGCCGCAGCGACAGCGAGGCGAGAACACCGGACTGGTTCGTCGACCAAAACCAGCAGCAGGCGGACGCCGATGATGACAAGACTGAGAGCAGTAAGCGCCTTGTGTGTTGCGGCAACAAGCGCATCGTCGTTGACCCGGCTTTGCCCGCCCACTACAAGGTGAGATGGTTTTGTAACTAAGAAGACATTCAAACCAATTTGTCACGACTCCTCTTACCAACAATGACCAAGCGCAATTTCCTGCGATCATTAGCGCGATAACATATTGCGCCACAACAAGTGGCTCACGATGGTGTTAAAAAAGGAAACTGAAGCAAACTTATTACTTGAGTATCTAGGCAAACCCAATATCAATAACGTCACGTTTAGGTGATCGATCAAAAAGCAATTGATGTCAAACGTATTAAATTCTTGGTTTTTTTTCCTATAATCTAACAAATTTTGTTTTTACTAACAAAACAATAAAACTGTTTTTTTATTGTTGGTGCATTGGCACCCTTTTCTCTAGTTGGCGAGTGAAACTGCGAAGCTGTGAAGCAACGTTGTGACTAAAGATATGCCAAACTCGCAACTATGAAATTTAATATCTATGATAGCGAGATACTAGGGCGCACGCATGCTAAATCGAGTTAGCATTCTGTAAGGTCGTTACGAGCTTGTAAGCAGATTATAAAGCGAGTGGCGCACTAGATGGCAATAGCTCTCTTCATACGACATCATCGAGCAAGTGCTGCTGGCAACCATTCTCACACGTTGCAAGTTGGTTGCCTACCCTCCTTGTGTGTGCGAGACTCATTAAAAGTTACTGCTTCAAACGCTACTAATAACATTTAAACCAAATTGCGTGCGAGTGTGTCTGACAAATTCAAACAAAAATTTTTTTCGGCAACACATAACCAAACAAAAACTATATAATTTTATCTCATTGCTTTATGGGCAATAAACCACCGGATAACCCGGATGTGCAAAGCCAGAACTATAACCTTAAACCTAAAATCTCCAAAAGTTAAAAAACACAAAAAAATTTAAGGTTAGAATCACCGAAAACGGTAGATATCTAACGCTAACAAATTCAATTTCTGTTCCAAACCAAGAATAGGATCATATATATGCGGTGCACAATCGGCAAACGTGCAAAGCGTTGAAATGCATTTTTTATTGTCATGCAAGAGGTCGCAAACATTGGCACACAGCACAATGTTTGCCTCGCACATGGATCGATGATTTTCAATGCATAAAATTACGAAATAAGGAATTGAACGGTCGCAAAAATGAGAAAAACACTTGGTAACACGCTTCAAGTGTCAATTAGCTAGTTTTTCAACTGTTTGAAGCGCTTCTCAAAAGTTTCACCCACAAAATCGTGAGAATTTGCGCGCTGCGCGTTAATTATAAAACAAAAACTCCTTACAAGAAGAGATGCTGACTCAACTTGACACTCTGCTTGCAAAATTCAATTGAAACTTTCTGTAAACTGACCCGTTTTATGTTTTACAACACTTAATGTTTGTAATTTATAAGAAAATCCATAAAAGTACCAGCATTTTAATGTAAAATTAAAAATGTAAAGTTAATTACTGATTGCAAGCAAGCAAGCAAACCAGCATGTTGAAAACTTTCAATTATTTACTTGTCGCAAAACAAAACAAAAACAGTTTAGTGTTGAATGAAATCATTAGTGTGCCATGAACTTTTGTTAATTGTGTTTAATCATGAAAATCAAGTACGCCAAGTTTGCCAATTGTTTTCTCACTAATACCGTTGGTAACTGTTTTAGACGCGTTTAATTTGTTTATCTACTAAGCAATTGTTTTATTACCATTGTCGTTGTGTTCGTAGTGGTTGATGGTCGTCTCGCTCGCCGTTCTCTACAATGTCATCTTCGTTTTGGGACGTGCTGTCTTCTGGGAACTCAACAACGCCTCGCAACCCCTTTGGTGGACGTTGGACTACCTCTGTGACGCTGTTTATTTCGCAGACATACTCGTGCGTGCTCACGAAGGTAAAAACTAAATTATTATTATCTGCAACACAAAAAACGTAGTAGGTTGTGAGTGTGCGAGACAATAAAACAAAAAACAAAAGCAACGGTATTGCATTTTGGTTATTGTAGTAATCTAGAGCGCGCTGGGTATTCCGAAAAATGATTACGTTTAGCAAATGTTTTTCGCATTTATCATCATTATAGTTGTTGACTGTTGAATAAAGTAAATATTTACTTGGAAAAACGTATGCAACCCAACAAGCACGTACATTTCCAAAGCAATTATCAGTCGTTACATTTGTTTCGTTTCTTTTTGTTTCGGTTTTTCTTGAAAGCGAAAGAAACTTATGGCTAGTTATTTGTTATCAAACCAAGCCTTTATTTACTGATCAAGCCTTTGGTCTGCGAGTAATGACACTCGAGTTAAACGTCTTAAGAGACTTGATACAAGCTACGAAAAAATGCTTGGAAACTATTACGACGTGAACGGATAATTAGACTCTGGCGCAAGCGCTGTTAACGCGAAGTGGTTTTTCCGACATAACAAAGCTCATCAATCTTCAGGCCAATCTTCGAAATACGGATACATATTGGCCTATTTTTCTCTTTCTGTTCCCTTCAAACCGACTGCGTTGTGCGCTTGCGCAACATCCCAATTCGTGTTGCAAGAAAGAAAATACAAAAGTGCGGAGACGACGGCGACCGGCTTGAATTTCATGCGGCCGTAATCAATCACCACCATCTCTGGGGTTTGTTGCGGGTTCGCATTTTGTCGTGGAGGAAATAATCGGAAATTCAATTCCGGTGATTTTTAATGAAATTTTATGCACAAACACAGCGCGCGGAATAAAAATGAAAGCGAGCTTCTTCTTATGATAATGAAGCTTAATTATTCTTCATGTTTCGTGCAGGAGTGGTAGGAGAGCGGACATTTTGTTTCGAGTATGAAAGTGCCACTGTGGAAGTGGACTTTATGCAGTGCGTTATTAATGAAAAATTGTCGGGTTTAATCGCTCTACCTCGTTTGCAATGCAAATTTCGAGGAGCTAAATGTCCTCGGGTTCTGGACCCAGATCAGCTGCGGGTTGAGTTTGTGACTAGCAACAGGCCAGGCAAGGCGACAAAGCGGAAAACACGCAAGCAAAATTATGCAATTATGCTTTTACATTGTAGCTACGTTGTAAATTAAGTCGAAATGTATTTAAACAAATATTTCTTCTTAAAATCTACATAAAAATCAAGTTGACACACCGAACTGTCGTTTTGACGTTCAAGACGACGATTTGTACACAGCGGTTATAATTTGAAGTAATAATTTACTTACGCAACTTTTCATACACTAAACGCACCACAACTGTTGTTTTTGTGTAGTTTTAGCTCAAAACTAATAAGAATAATTATAAACTCAAGTTTACTTCTGACCAGAGACTTCTGACTGCTTCTGACTGTCAAATTTTGACATTTAATGCGCTGATTTGCACACGGCGGGTAAAATTTGAACTAAAAATTAACTTATGCAACTTTGTATACACTAAACACATAAACACGAAAAGATGTTGTTTTTGTGTTGTTTTAGCTCAAAACTAATCAATTAGAACACGTTAGGCTAATCAGTTAGGTTAGTTGGGTGTTAATCAACACAAAAACACCCCAACCGATTTGCTTACACTTACATGATGTGTATCATCTAGTTTGTTATTGGAAAAGCTCTTTAAATACAACCCAATTAGCCATGAGGCACATTCATATAAACATTGAACAGTATCGATTATTTGATGTGGGCGAGCGCGGGGGGCACGCGTAATGGATCCGCCAGCCAGCAGCGGTGGCGGCGGCAACGACAATTTAATTAACCGAATGCGTGCCAAACAATAATAGATTAATTAACCTGAATTGTATGCACACTGTACTAGCAATACTTCGTCCTCGCTTTGGCAATGAACGTTTGTTTCTTTCGCATTCGTGCGAGGCCGGACGCAGCACGAAGACGAGACGCGCCCGGCACGCAAATTAAGTTTACTCGCGAGCCAGGCGTATGCCGCCGCCGCCACCGCAAGTTCAAGTACACTGTTGGGAGTGATTAAAAACGAACAAATTAAGACGACACTTAGACTTTCACGTGCATCGCATCGCTTCTCGAATTAATTTACTCGCACGCTATGCCATCATTAATGAATGTTCCATAAATGTTTTCTAGTTTAAGTCACGTGTTTCGTTAAAACAAAACAAAAAACTAAAAAGAACAAAGTTTATTAACTTTGTTTGTTTTGTTTAGTTATGTGCAAGTTATGCAACCCAAATGACACGTTTAGGTTTAGGCAATTTGTGAACGCTTGTCTTGTTTTGTGTATAAATCACGTTTAATGCTTCAAATCCCTCCCTAAACATACTAGGGGTTGTGGGTTGTGTAACTCTTGAACTGGCTGTAAGCACGATTTAAACGCCCTCACGCATTTAGGGAAGATTTGAACCCAAGACATGAATTTTTCATGTTTTGTGTTTGCTTTTTTATATCCCGGTAATAAATCTTGTTTTTAAAAATGCTATTTAAGGTTTGGTGAAGTCTATAACCACAAAAAATATGTTAAAGGTTACTTGGAGCAAGGGTTGCTTGTAACAGACCAACACAAACTGCGCATGCACTACTTCCAATCAAAAAAATGGCGTCTGGATCTACTGTCTTTGTTACCAACCGATGTTGCTTACTTGTGGTGGTCACCCTACGAGTGCCAAATGCGTGTACCTTGCCCTGTTTTGGTACGCCTCAACCGCCTCTTCCGTATTCCACGCCTGCTGGAATGGTTCGACCGCACCGAGACCGACACGAACTATCCGAACGTGTTTCGCATCTGTAAGGTAGTCCTCGCCATTTTGGTCCTCATCCATTGGAACGCGTGTCTTTACTTCGCCATCAGTTACGCGATTGGATTCGGATCAGACAATTGGGTGTACAATAATAGTGGGACGAAGAATGCGACGCTGGCGCGTCAATATATTTATAGTTTTTATTGGTCTACATTGACTCTTACCACGATCGGTGAGACCCCAGTGCCGGAAAACGATGCGGAATATTTGTTTGTGGTGGCGGACTTTCTCGCCGGCGTGTTGATTTTTGCGACGATTGTCGGTAATATCGGATCGATGATTTCGAATATGAATGTGGCGCGTGTTGATTTCCAAAACCGCATGGACGGTGTGAAGCAGTACATGGCATTCCGGAAAGTGGGGCGTGAATTAGAAGCGCGTGTGATTAGGTGGTTCGCGTACACGTGGGCGGAGAGTGGCGCACTTGATGAGGAGCGTGTGTTATCTGCGTTACCGGACAAACTCAAAGCTGAGATTGCTATTCGGGTGCATTTGGACACCCTGAGGAAAGTGCAAATTTTTCAGGATTGCGAACCAGGACTATTGGAAGCTTTAGTGTTAAAACTACGTTTACAAGTAAGATATATAACGTAACCTAACCTAACTTAACCTAACTTAGCCGTAATTAGTGTAACTTACCCTAAAACTTTTTGTGTTTAGGTGTTTTCCCCTGGTGATTACATCTGTCGAAAAGGAGATGTTGGAAAAGAAATGTACATTGTTAAACGTGGTCGATTACAAGTGGTTGCAGATAATGGCGAAACAATTTTTGCAACGCTGGGTGCTGGTTCCGTATTTGGTGAGGTTAGCGTCTTGGACATAGCCGGTAATCGCACCGGAAATCGCCGAACAGCGAACGTGCGTTCCTTGGGCTACTCAGATTTGTTCTGTCTGGCCAAAGATGATCTCCTGCTTGCGTTAGCTGATTATCCAGAGGTAATACCCGCATGACTGCAACGCACTTAGTTTAATCAAATTGATCTTGGTTGCGCTTGCGGTCTGAAAAAAAAAGAAAACAAAGCTTTAATACTTTAATCCACTTTGGCCAATATTTATGTTTGGTTTTAATCAAGTTAAATCAACCAGAAACTTTATTTCGAAGAATTTCCAGCTTGTAGTCATTATTTAGTTTTTTTTTTCCCGACGTTAAAACAATTGAATTATACACTTAACCTCACTTAACTTAACATAGCCTAACATAACCTAAAAATGGCATAAATGCAAAAAAAGTGACAATTGTTGTATGTAACTGGTTTTGACAGGTTTTAATCACCCTGTAAGTTCAAATCAATGCAACAGCAAACAAAGTTTTCAAACCACTACACATCTACACACAAACCACTCAAATTCAAATACTGTCTGCAAAGTTTAGCGATTAACGCGCCATTGTGTGTGCGCGAAATTTGCCTATCTGCATCTCGAATGCTTGCAGGCTCGAGCCACCCTTACGGAGCGTGGTTGTCAACTGCTGCGAAAGGACGGTTTATTGGATGAGGACGCATTCCGACGCGCGAGAGAATCGCAGGACTCTATGATGGACAGCATCCAACGATTGGAGGACATCGTCGACACGCTGCAGACGCGTTTAGCCCGCCTGCTAGCCGAATACACCGCCAGTCAAGCCAAGTTGAAGCAACGATTAACCCGCATTGAGGCGAGGTAAGTCCCGCGCGCAATTAAATTACGCCATTGTCGTCGGTCGCCATGCGCCACGTGCCACAACCTAGATCTCGCGGAATGCGCACGCAATCTCTACCAAACTCGTCGTCCTAAAATCCTGTTTTACTCTCATTGTGTGTATCGATTCAACGAATACTCTGCATTCGCCAGCGAGTGGAATAAAGCGCAATATTTCACAATTGTTTTAGTTTTTTATCTCTTCATATGCTTGGCAGCACACCGATTCATATAACACAAGTTTTTCATGCATTTCGAGCGTAACTCGTCGTCAAGCGTGAGCAAAAGCGCATTAATTGACATCAATCAACAAAGCTCGACGCGCGCGCGGTCATCGCTCACGCTCCACTGATTATATTCATGTTCAAACTGAGTGATACATAACTATGACACGTGCACAGATGACTAGATTAATCGTAGTTCAAATTATCATTGTACGAATTTCTGTGCTAAACTACAATTTGTTAGGTAATGTCATAACCTTACTTTACAATTTTCCTAATATTGACTTGGTTTTATCTTCAATTGTTTTTTGTTTTATCTGATCGTTGCTTAGGGAGCTGGATACGGAAATTCACGAAAACTTAGAAGTGCCACCGTCTGGTAGAAGGCGATTGCACTCGTTTGAAGCCAGCAGTCGAAGCCCGTCGGCGAACAATTCCAGACACAAAACGATGTAGCCGATTGTCGTCATTCAGCTGTTGATCGACGACGGGCATCATCTCCCGAGGACAACGACGCCGGACGACGTACTTGTATCTAAAATAGCACAATTTCCGACCAAAAATCAAACACGATATATTTTTACATGTAAATATTTCATAATTTTAGACACGTACGAATTAAGCGTTGATGATATGCCAAACGATTTAGAAAACAAAACAATTTTTTTGTTATTTATTTCCGTTGATAGTCAGGTTTTAATTGAGTGGATCTAAAACGAGTTATCTAAACGTTCTAAGAAATTTCAAATGAAGAAAGTGCAGAAATTGCACTATTGCAGATAAACATAAACAACTCGCTCGCTTCTCAACTCCCAAATCGATTGCAATAAACCCAGATTGATTCTTGAATAAACAAGTCCGCGCGTGAAATTGCGTAGGTGGAGGCATCGCGCAAAAAGGACCAAGGATGACAAACAATTCCAGCGTTATACAACGAACGCAATAGAATTTAGAATTTAATTCAACCTGATTTTACAAAACATTGTTGACACATATGTCCGAACAATCGCAACTCAATTTACTTCAACACATAACCTCAAAACGCAAACTAAAACTCGTTTAGTGTTCGAGTTTTTAGGTTAGGTTTTCAGGTTATTTGTTAAAACCAAAAAAAATATGTTAAAGGTACTTATGCTAAAGCTCGTGCCAAATATATATTTTATTTATTCTATAAATAACGGTTTGCTCTATAAACCACGGTCACTTAAGCATTATTGACCTTCATAAAAACCAACCAGATTGCTAGCTGGAAAGCAGAAATACGAATATATACGGAATAGAAAGCTGTTACCGCGAGAAGTGAAGCAAAAAAAAAGCACGGGAAGAGTTTTCACAACGCCAATTTGCCATTTATATACCATATATAGGTTAGGTTACACACGAGCTTTAGTTGTGAGGGTTGCCAACGTCCAGATATTCAACTCAAGTAAGAAAACGCTTGAATCGGCTGAGAGGTCACAAAATGAGAATAAAAATATCCGCACGGACGAACAATCTTTACGTTGTCTTGAATTCTTCCATGTTGTTCTAAACTCTAGTACTATTTTATCGTAATCAGCTATTTTTGCCAAAAAATCACTCACCATTAAGAACGAAAATGTTTGTTTTTCATTGTTTTTCATGGCAACCGCAAAATATTTTATTTATTTCAAAGCTACAAAAAAAACTGAAGGGACTTTCTTGATTTGTGAGCAGTAGACACTAAGAAGACACTAAGCACAAAAACAACACAGCGGTGTGGAATTCCAAGAAGTCGATCGAGATGAAACACCAAACAGCGGATGAGAAACGAGTGAGAGTTGAATCAACATTTTTTTCTTAGTTCAGGGAATAACACTCGCTTGAGAGTTGCACAAATAGTCTAACTAGGGTTGATTGGATTTATTTTTTCTTGATTTCTTTGTTTTTTTTTAAGTTTTTTAGTTTTATTTTGGCTTAGTTTTGTTAGGTTAGAATTAAACTCAAAATTTTCAACCAGAAAAAATGTCAATACCTTTCAATTGAAACAAAACGTAAATACATAGACATATCTATTTTCATATTTAATTTATATATTCGGAAATATTGAATTCAAAGCTTGAGTTTGGCGATTAATGTGTAACAATTAAACAATTAATGAAGTAAAACTATTAAGAAATTAATACGATAAGTAGATTACGATAAGAAAAAGTTATTGATACACAAAACAAGATGTAGATGTGAAATTAACAGGGTGGTTTATTTTTATGCGAGACATAACCTAAATATTTAAAAAAAATTCGTTTGTTGCTAAGAACACTCGGCATAAACGTAAAACCCCTGGATAATTCAAGCCTTAATTATTGTGATATAAATTACACACCTATTTGCAAAATAATAAGGAGTAACAACAACTGCAAGATGCAAACACGATATTGCACACATTAAAATGAGCAACATGTGCAAAATATGCAAAACGTGCAGAATGAAACCAGATTACCATTGTATCGGGTGAGTAATGATAAGAAACTAAACGGAGAAACGAAAAGTCGTACTTACCTCAACTATCATTATGCCAAAACTGTATTTAGGTATAAATTACGAAGAGATAACTTTAAAAAACGTATGATTAAAACTGCTTTTAATATAAATGTAACTAACATAACCTATATATTATGTCTAATCGCGTGGCGACGCCTTGCGGTGCAATACAAAAGTTTAAGTTGACAGATTGCATTATCAGATGTTCCGAACAGTTCCGAAGATGTGTTGTTGACATAACCTTAAAATGTGACGCGTTTTAACTTTTTTTGTTGAAAGCAGTTTTAGTTATATTGAAAATGTTACAATAGATTAGAAATAATGTGAAAGATTGAGGAAGTTCTAACTAAAAACTTGTTACTGTTAAGTGTTGGGAGAATTTAAAATGTGCGAAACCAAGTTGTTGAATGTAGAAATGTTAAAATGGCAAAAGTGTTAATCAGTTACTGTGAAGAATGATTTTGATTGTGTGATTTTTAAGGAATTGAATCTACTACGCATTTAATTTGGGTCCAAAGTTAAATTTTTTGGTCGTAATTGAACGATTATGCATAATGATAGTACAGAAGTAAAGTACAAGTGGTGTAGACTAGAAAATTACAATTATTAACAATTAGAGTTTTAAATAAATTGCAGCTCTGTAAATAAACGAGCGTTTTAAAACAAAGAAAGATGAAGATTTGTGCTATATTACACAACGTAGCTTTAAGAAATTGTAGACTAAATTCAAATTGATGATAAAATGAATAAATGAAAACACATTGTAATTTTTATCAAAATAGACGAAGAAAATAAATAATTTTGAGGATGTGAATGTGATTGATTGACGTCGAATGTCAAAATGAGTCGACCGTCAACCGGCTCCCCGCGCGTATCGTGGTCATCTTATGCGAGCTCGTGATGATATCAGTAAAGGTATTTATAGTCACTTAAGGTGGATTAAAGCAGAGGAATTTAAAAAAATCAATCAACAAGGGTATTCTTCATCACATTACAGAATACTACAAAAGTTCGAACTTCCAACGCGCGTCACTACGCTACTACCGAAAGAAGCACTTCTTATGCTGCAGGTTTACAACAACAGCAGCGCAGGATGACGACGACATTGAATATTGCATCCAACCGGCGGTGGTAGATGTAGGAAGGAAACCGATATTTACAACATGCCCATGCTGCTTTATGCCGACCATAACGCAGATCACGTGGGTGGTAACCCCGTACACCAGATACATTGCTAAGAAGCTAGTCGTGGTTGGTTTGGCATGGTTGCCGTACGTGATACGAAGATGGAAAGTGGCCAGACATAATTGCATGTATTGCCATGCGTACATTGGTACCAATCTTGGTAGCTAGGGAGGTTAGGATCGCCTAGACTATACAACGCATAATATAAAAACATGTAAATAAAGTTGTCATGTGCACATATGTGATTGTTCCTCGCCGACGACAGCGTACGTCGACGCGTCGCTTGACAAATGACTTTTTTCGTTTTGTTTTTTGTTTATTTCGTTTGTGTGTGTGTGTGTTATACGCGCGCGCCATTTTTTTACTTATGGTGTAAATTTCTGTGTGCCTCCCCATTTCTCTAGATGTCTGAATCATCGTATTGGTGCGAGCATTGCGAAAAGTTCGTGCGCTGCGCCGCCGGCAATGATTCGGTCAAGGTGAAGAAGTTTATCGTTTCGTTCCTTCTTTGCCCTATTGGGTTCTGCTACGTGCCGTATTTACACCGGTTGCATCCAAGGTTTAATGCACATCCGAAGTGTCCCATCTGCAAGGCGATCATCGACGACGTCAGCGTAGCAGCGTTGAATTGCGGTTGATGCATAGGTGTCACTACTTGTCATTATCACCCATCAAGATAATGCAGAGTAAAAAATTCTAACGATGGCTTCCTTCGCCACGTGCAAGCTATGCGGCGAAAAAATTTCATACAGTCCCGATCACGTCCATAACTATGGCATGCATCTCATTGAAAAACATCCGGAGCTTGACTTTGCACATTTTGCGTTGTTTTACGAACCCGCCCTGAAGAAAGGACCATGCCTGTGTTCCTGTGGTTGCGGGTGCGTAAAAGGCGCGTGTATCGAACCAACCAAAAAGAAAATGAAGTCACGTAATTACAAGACAAGTAGTAAGTTCATTTTTTTTAAAGAATTCTAACCTTAAACTTAACATAATCTGTGTTTGATAAATAAATTGGGATTATTTTTAGTACAAAGTTGGGCATCAGCTCAAACCGCTTTGAATTGCCCACGCTGCGGGAAAACCAATGCTCCTTTGATCAAACGCCAGCGCAACAAATTGACGTCATCGAGCTGTGTTTCGTGTATGGTGTTGGGGTGCTGGCCGTTATGCTTCCTGCCGTTTATTATCAGCGGTAGTGATTTGTTCTACTTGTACTGCAAGGAATGCGGATACTACATTGGCATGTATGACCGACGCATGAACGATAAAGGACCACCACCATGTCGCGTTCCACCCCCGGGCGACGATCCACAGATTTGTGGTTGTCGCTGAGACATTCCCAACTGTTCTCTAATCCTAGCAACGCAGCAGTCAACAGTGTTTTCTTTGGTTTCCCGGATGACGTTTATATAAATTTGTTATTCCATACAGCAATTTTCTAAATCAGGTCAGGACGAAATATATTGCATTTCTAAATCATGATTTGTGGCTGTACAACTCTAGTTTTGACCCATCGAAACGGATTTAAGAAGATTGTGTTTTATTTTGACCGTTTATGACATTTTTCTTCCCTCAACTTCTCAACATGTCAAAACAAGTTAAGATAAAATACAAGTAATAAGATCTTGTGATCTAATTAATTACTAAGAGATTGTAAAGTCATTTATCCTATTTTATACTTTACGTGACGTAAATTTATATTGATTGCGGCATAACGCATAACGACATTGTCGTATTGACAAGTATGAATGAACATAACCTTAATTTTCCAACATAAAATCGAAAATGTAAAATTATATTTTGTAATTCTATGTAATAATTTTGCGGAATGTGAGGTAATATTCACTAAACTAAATGGCTAGTAACGAAAGTATTAAATCAATCCTCAATAAACTCGTCGGTAAAGAAGATTCCGAAGATAATACAACACAAATAACATCTCAGAGTTTATGTAATTGTGCGAATACAAGCCATTGTAATCATCCAGGACCAAGCACCGCAAACCAATCAGAAGATTCACAATCCAACAAATCAACAAATCCAAAACGAACAAAATCAGAACCCTGTAACCTTAACACATTTTTAGTCGAAGCTGATGCCATTACATTCAGAAACGCACTTCCAGAAACATCCTTAGTATCAAAATTATTTGACAATGACACAGACACGAAAAAATCCACACAATTTGCACTCCGTTTCCAATCGGAACTACTCAATATACCAAATCGAAGCAACGTAACCTTAAAAAGCTGTATACGCTTTCGAGATGACTTACCAAGACCACATCGGGCCACTTCGTCAAATAAAAGTGAATCCTTACCTCCACAAAATTCCACCACACCAGACCGTAATGACATCAACGCGGACATCGCAGTGTTGTATTCGGATAACATTTCATTTGCAAGCAGTGAGTCTTTAATCGCGAAGGACTCAATGGGGCAATCGCGGCTTAACATACACGAACTAAGATCAATGCAATTACCGCGTCGTACTGATT
>JARJDS010024691.1:0-26927 GCA_030264155.1 Atheta pasadenae | reverse complement strand
TTTAACTTTACGCATATCATCGCCAAGATGGTCCGGCATTTTCGCTTAAAATTTGGATCTTCCTTTCCCAAAAAGTGAATAAAAACTGAAGTGACTGGCGATAATTCGCCGACGGACACGGCAGACAGAGAATTCACGGCGTTACAAGCAAAATTTGTGGAACCTAACCTGTCAAAGCAAGCGAAGACAAGTTTAGTCAGCATTTTCCAGCATTTTCGACGAGTTTAGTACACACAACGCCATCTGTTGGAATGATATTAAAAGTATATCAGCTTTAAACGTTAAAATCAAATAAATGCACAGCAATTAATCAGTAAGTTATACCTAAAAACTTATAACTTAATGTTGAGTCATATAAAAACACACAAATTAATTAAAACACTGGTTAAAACTAAATACATTATTTGAACTTATCGTTGACAGCAACAGACTGTAGCGCACAGCACCGTTTTACAACCAAATGGCAAACTAATCTAAAAGTAATTTGTGCATCGATCGTAGGCAACTTAGTATACACGTTTCTGGAACTGGTTGCTAGGGATTGTTGATTTTTACCTTAGCAACGGCCTGTGTATTCTTATGGTAGTCGGCCATCATGAATTTACAATTTGTACGAACATGTACGAACCTGGTACGAACCAGTACGAACTAAATGGAACTAAAGCAAAAAATTGAAAAGGTTAGAACCGTTCGAACGACGTTGAAACCAGTTGAAACACGTTGAAAGTGGTAAAGCAAGGCCTATTATTAACGATTTGGTTGAATGTACAAAGGATTATTACAGAAAAAAACAAAGATGTGCATATATTTAAACAAGTCCAACAAAAAGGTGTATTTTTTTTTTGGATTGGTATATACGTGGAGTAAATCGAACTTGGATTGACATAAATCAGGCACTAATTTGAACAATATTTAAGTCTTAAGGATTTAATTGACCTATTATTTCATTTTGAATCACGCTTATTAACTTAACAACTGGTTTGTTAAAAATTATCAAATCGTAAATATGACTAGAGCAAATTAATATACATCATCAATATGTCGATTTGAACAGAGGTTCCACAGCCCGCAGGAAATCTTCTTTAAACTTCCGTGTCGAAAATCTATCCACCGATGCTCTAGCTCTCGTACGGATTTCCTCCAATTCTTCTTCGGATAAATACAAAATAAGCTTCAATGTATGCGCATATTCCTCAGCGGTACTAGCAAGGAAACCCAGTCTAGAAGCCTCTGACGTTTCAATGATGTCTAACAAAGGTCCGCCAGAATTATTCGCGACAGTGAGTAGTCCAGCAGCCATTAACTCCACCACGCCAATGCCGAAATGTTCATCAACCATAGTATGAATACCAATATGCGCCGTACGTAATTCTTCCAACAACTGATCGTAAGGAATGTTAATTTTAAACTCGACGTTGTTTTCCAAACTGAGATGTTTGCTAAGGTCGCGAAGATCGCGTACACGGTTACTGTCGTCGTCGTTACGGCAACTACCCGCCAAGATGAGAGTAATATTTTCAAAGAGGTTGTCAGGGATGATTTCTCTTAGCTCATACAAGGCCTGCAGTTGCATAGCGTGATCTTTCTCAGGTCGAAACTGCGACAGCGATAAGATTTTGATGATTTTAGGTTGGGAAGACTCGCGTGCCATTACAACAAGGTGATCAACGTCGCAAGGAGGATAAACTAAATGTAATGGTCGATTCCAAAGGTTAGTAAGATGCTCCATTGTAAAGGTTGAGTTCACAGTTGTAATATCAGAACATTGACCAGCGAAGGAATACAACTGAAATTTTTTAAACAAAGTTAGTCGGTCTTATAAAACGACCCCTGTATCTGAAACACATACCCAAGCAAAAATCCTGTAGTAAAATAGCTTTCCAGTAGTCAAAAATGGACTCCGCGCAATAATATTCCTGTTGTTGTACAATGATCGCCGATTTGCCACCCTCCTCAACATATCGGTAGTGATTGTTGGATAATGAACATAGCAACCGGTGCGACATTCTCCCAAATATTTAAATAACGGCAAAGTAAACGCAAATCCTGTGGTGTCAATAAATATATCAGGATGTAGTTGACACAATGCTTCATAACCCAAATAAATTGATCCTAAACTCTGACCCAAAATTGTAAAGTATGGATACTTTTGTGCTTCAATCCATGCTCTTCGGGTCAAGTAGACAAATTGAATATTCTTCATATCAAGCTTGACATTCAAATTTTTATTTACCTTACTGATAATTTCAGTTGGGGTTGCCTCAGCATCACCTGTATAGATATAAAACTCTGCATCTGGATATTTTTCTTTCATACTTTGCAATGCAACCCAAAGAACTTTTTCTCCTCCACCACCGGCATTACAGTACGGATGGAAGAGACCCACACGCTTTGTCGTGCGTGTGGCTAAATCCTTCTTACGTCGGTAAGAGAATCTCCATTTCAATATAAGAAGCACTATTGGGATTACCAGGAATGTTACGGTTGCAACAAACATCAAAAGCATGAAGATCATTTTGATTGTCAGGAGTGTGTCAAGACTAAAGAAACATCAAATGTTATATCTTATAAAGTAATACTAACATATTGCTTTAAATTCATTAAATATGAACTAAATATCCCTTGTATAAATAATACACTATTTTTTTGGAATAATATATTTATAGGTTAATCTAATCAACTTACACAAAAACGAAGAATTCGCGAATCATCTTGCTTGTTATTTAGTGGGTTTGAATGGAATTTAAATCCTTGCCCAAATTAGGGATTCAAGTGCTGGACATCTGTTATCAGCAGCTTTTTACACGAGAATTTCGGCTGATGTAGCAAGTGCAAGTTGGAACTGATCAGAACTGATACAAACACGATCAGATGGCTCGTCGTTATTGACGTGGTCTAAACAAACTGAAACAAATACTTCATCATCTGCTTTAGGTGCAGTAAAAGAAGATAAAACAAATATTTATTTATGTAATTTGAAATTTATTTTAAAATATTTTATAAAAAAAATCATATAAAATATCATTATATAAAAAACAGGAAACTATGTTTTACTGAAATATTTAAATATTGTGTAAAAGAAGGTAAATAACTACATATTATAAGTAAACAGAAATTTATAACATTTCCTTTAAAGAAAATAATGTGTGAAAATTGTGAATTTAATTTTTAAAAATGTATTCATATTTATACGCACCTTGTAAATTCAGCCAGTTTTGGTGGCGCCACTGTAGAGTTCACA
This sequence comes from Atheta pasadenae, assembly GCA_030264155.1. NCBI lineage: Eukaryota > Metazoa > Arthropoda > Insecta > Coleoptera > Staphylinidae > Atheta > Atheta pasadenae. The sequence goes on along the minus strand of JARJDS010024691.1, from coordinate 23,686 downwards.
TGCGAAGCTTGTCAAAAGGAAAAATCATCAACAAGTATTAGGTTAAAATTTGACTTTTAACATGGATGTGTAAGTAAACATTAAATTTAATACTAAAATAGGGTTTTAAAGCACATTTATTTGTTTATTGTAGGAAACGGGCCAGTGTAGCAAACCTATCGAATTATGAGGTGATGACACATTTACAAGACATCAAGGATAAGAAAAACACACAGCAAGGACAACAGGCTACGATAACATATCAGGTAAATACAAGTGAAAATACTTTTAAGGATGTTTAGCATGAGGTATTTTAAAATTATTAAATGACAGTTTAGGTATCACATGCATTAAATGAGTATTTGCATGTAATTAAAGTATTTTACATATTTTGGAGCTGCATGAACAAGTTTTTTATTATTTTTGGTGTAACAGCCAAAATTATACAGGAAAATAAACATAATTTGTCAAAAACAATTTGTAAAAAAAACTTCATTTAATAATGTGAAGGTTAGTAAAGTATGTAAATTAATAATCTTGTTTCTGTTTATTTCTAGGCACTCAAATATTTAGAATCATCCAGCTGTGGCACTCAAAAAGCAGACAAAATCAAAAAATGTTTATCTGCATTAAAACCATACCAACTCAAAAAGTGTGAGATGCTAATGATTGTAAACACGCCGCCAACCACAGACTTGGAGATTCAATTAATTGTTGAAAACAGTGAAGAGCGTTTAACCGAAAAGCAAGTGACTGAAATTTTAAATATCGTCAATGTGCACTTACGCAACGCATCAGCAGAAGACAATGAATAATAAGGTTGTCTTAGAAAAATATTGAATCATCTTTTCTTTTTTCTTATAAATAAATATTGAATTATTGAATTTGACATTATTTAGTTATGATTAAAAGTACAATCATAGAATTTGCTGACCCTTAATTTGAATTTCTAAGACTTACTGCTAACGTTTCTGATCGCCTAAGTCTTCAATGAGGTCCTCGTCGATTTCCGGCCATTTTTCTGGTATTAAATCAAACAAATCATCTTTGACATCTCCTTGTATAACAATTTCATTGTCTCCTGTTACAGAAGATCCACAGGCAAATTTCTGGCCAAAAAATTTGGCAGCAACTTTTAAATCAATATCTGTAAAAGAATATATTTTAGCTGGTTGCATTCATGACACAAAATGATAAGATTGTGTACCAAATGTATGAAGACCAGTTACAACTGTTACACTCTTCTTTTTGCCTCTTGGTGCCCTTGAAAGACACACTTGTTTAGGTAAATCTTCCTTCTTTTTAGCTTTGATCATGCCTTTTCCACCACGTTTCTGCCTCTTTTTCTCTTCCTCTGTTCCAGCATCACCATCCTCTCCACCCACTTTAAGACTGGCAAACACTGCAGGCAGATTCTTCTCTAACCACTGCTTACATTTTTCATACTCTGGATAGTATTCGCAGTACTAAATCATTTTAAACCGCGTTTTTAATTGGACATGCTTGCATATTGTTATGTGGTATGGGTACTAACCTCAATTGGCATACTACAATTTCCGCAGTAAATGACGTTTAGAGGATACGCCAGGCCATCGCGAGGGCCCATTTGTAGTTTATCAATAATTGTTGCAGCCATCCTTTGTGGTTTTCTGTACTGCAAATACAAGACAAAAATTTGGAAAGTAAGTGTTGTGCCGAAAGGAGTTAAAATATCACACTGCAGTACAGTTGAATGATTTTAGTTCGATAGGCTGCTTGAGGGCGCGCTGATTGTACACTAAATGTCAGTGTCAATCTTTGATACACTTCGACATTTCGTTTTGAATTAAGAAAATTACATAATAAAACCAATAAAAAAAGATTTGTTTATTTATTTTTTATTGATTTATAATTGAAACTTTTACAGGAATATATTCATTGTTTTTTTCTGAATTTTACAACACATTAAATTTTGTAGTTTTACTGTCACGCGAGTGATGGCGCTGCATGTATTACATTGAAATTAAATTTTATCATGGTGGAAAGTTTTCAAGTTTAAAAACTTTATCTGCCTTAATGTGTTTTACGACTTGCAATAAACTAAATACAAAAGCAAATATCTTATAGTATACATTTTAAACTATAAAACCAAAGTCTTGACTTGTAATTTCTATAATATTTTAAAGCACAATAGTTGAAGTAGTAAACATTTTGATTTTACATTTTTTATTAAAAACATACGCATTTTGTAGCAAGATTAATAAAATTTAACAATTAAAACTAGTTTAATATGCTCAAATATGCTCTAAACAAGTGGTCAGTGTGTTTCTTATTTGGTTCTCTCACCAACCACAATCATAACCTCATAACATTTGTGACGTTATCATAAATTAAACAAAGCTCAGTTTATTAATTAACTTGGGAAAGCAAGTGTACAAAATTATTGTGATACTCGGTGTATACGATTTGCATTTATCAATGCGTATTTACTCGGTGATGACCTAAGAAACTTGAACTTGAGTAAATCAGACCACAAACAAACAATATTTTGTATTTTGCGCGTTTAAGGTTAAACTGATGACTCAAAAACATTGAAACAGAATGGCAATTAGATCAAATGTAGTTTACATACGATGAAAAGGAACGTTGTGCAATTTCCCTAAAATCTTTCGTTTTGTAAAAACAAGAATTATATTGACGGAAATCAATTTGCGTTATCAACACGATAAAAACAACAACAGTAATCGTTCTTGATCCAGAATTTATTTGGTTAGTAAATTAGTTAGAGCGTTAAAATGTTGATTGAAACATCGATTTATTAAAAAAGAACAAAAATTTATTTAGGCCACACAGTTTTCTCTATCCAACTAATATAACTCGACACTCTAACATAAACACCTGGATACGTACCACCACATCCTCTTCCAAAGGACGTCACTCCTATTACGTAGAATAAATTACTAGCTGGTCCAGCTATTTGAAGAGGACCTCCACTATCACCCTAAACAATCATAGCGTCAATATCGGTAGAATGTCATTAAAAATTTCAAGTGGTACCCACCTGACATGCATCTGTCTTTCCATCAGAAGAAATTGCACACATCTGATTTTCAAAAATAGATGTCTGAACTATTTTCTTGTAGGTTTCATTGCACTTGTGAATGTCCACAGGCATTAGTAATCCTTTCTGAAGGACTTCACTTGCATTCTCAGCAACTAGAATAGATTTAGTGAATTTCTTACAAATGTCAAACACAAAAATTGTAACAGCTATGCTTACCAAATTGTAAATGACCCCAGCCTGTAACCACCAATCCTTTGGGATCATCCGGTTTCGTGTACAAACACGCCGGATGTAAATTTGCGGTAAACGTCACCACTCTATCAACTTCAATGAGTGCGATGTCGTTTATCCTTCTCCTGCGATCGTATTCAGAATGACGTGTGATGTTTTTCACACCGAATTCGATACCTTCGGTGCCAGTGAGATTAGTCATTCCCATGCGAACCCGCACTGGTTCACCGAAGGATTGTGAGATTAGACAATGCATCGCGGTGAGCACAAAACGATCGCTGATTAGCGTTCCTCCGCAGTTGTAAACTATTTTTGGAGCATCCTCGACAACAGACGCATATCCTAGAGCAGCCATGTGCGGAAACTCGCCTGGGTTGGCGTCGACTCCTCCGAGGATTTGCGGAGATATCTGCGTGATGCCAAAACGCTCCATGAGTTCTTCGCACACTTTGAATTGAATTAATTGGTTAATATTTGAGTTATACCCCAAGTAAATATTTTGTTCAAAAATGCGTCGAAATATATTTGGTCATTTTAATTAAAGGTTGAGGTAACGTTTTAATCCTTTGAAGGTTACAAATAAATATTTAGTTTTAGTGTTTTTTATGTTAAAAGTTTTTTTTTATAAAGTATATCGTCGGATGGAATAATTACGAAGGTCGTGATTAGTTTTGACCCAAAATGCATTTTTTCCAGTTTGTGACTCACCTTCAACGCTTTTACTTATCACCGGGCCTCGCACCAACGCCTTGGACGTCGTTGTGTCCACGCTTATCGCCGATGTCGTTGTTGTTGTCGTTGTCGTCGATGTGGATGAAGTTATTAACCGCGGGTTTTCCTTGCCATCCTTTGATTCGACGTCTTCATCCGGACAGCATACGATTTCGTACTTCCCTGTAAAACCACAACGCGGAAAGTCGTGGCGATGCTGCGCTCTTAGTTGCACGATAGCCGGAGGACATTCTGGAACCACCACGCAGGTGCCGGGCACCTCGTCTTTTGAATCACAAGGAGAACCTTCTGCAATTTTCACCATTACTGCGCATTAATAACAGATATTATTCGGTTTGAGTTCGAACCTATCGCTTGTTAGATTTATGAAGATTGTTGACAAATTCTACCTTCTAATGGCTGCGAAGCGCTCAAGTTCAAGATCATCAACAAAACAAACATTGCCGAACGGAGTTGACATACATTCGGTTTCGTTGTCCTCATCGTCACTATCATCTCGGCTTAGAATCCAAGGAAACTGACCACAATTCAAAACAATCCAAGTTTTTCGACCTCAACACTTCTTAACACTTCAAAGTCGAGTGAATCACGACTCAAGAGTTCCAGTCAAGTTGTAAAACGCTTCACAATGTTTTCAAACACTTTGAAGAGTTTGTTTCAAGTTTCCAACCGACAATAAGATTCACTATTATGTGTTTGTTTTATACTACAATTTGTAATTGTTTATTGAACAATAGTCATTCACTAATATGGCCAGTAAAGTAATCAAAGTCTTTGTTAATGGCAATGTTGTGTATTATATTTGTTCGTGCATAATATGCATGCATTTACTTGTAAATACTTATTATTACTAATGACCGCTAACTGCTAATTGCGTCCGTGGATTGAAATGAATGCAGATATTACTGTTTGTTTTCCTGGTTCTGCTTTGTTTGCGTAGAGTCGAAGTTGGCGCAGAAGGAGCGTGCGAAACAACAAAAGTCGCTGGCTTGCTGGTTGTTGATGCGCGTTGGTCGCCGGACTATCAGTGAACCGACTGGACCTCTTTCTGACGTCGTCGACGGGCCCCAGGCGTGTGTGGTCACTCGCGCGCGCCGTCAAACTGGACTGAACAGACAGGTCGCGTATCGCACCGATTTAACGACGCCGCGAGCGGACGTTAATGACGAGTGGACGGGGCCGCGGATTACTGGGATATTGCTTGAGGACGCCGGAGTCGTCTGACCACTGCTTCGGCTACATCGCGGGCAGACAATTCGTGTTTAGCTTAGCACATAGTGAGTGAGTGCATTCTGAGTTTAGTAACTTTGGAATTTGTTTTGCAAGAGGATATTTGATTTTAATGTGTAGCTTTACATTTTCTACTATTGTGCTAACAATTGGTTAGTGGACCATCTACACCAATATCCAATTAGCTACTAGTTATAAACATTTTGTTATTATTTATTTTTTACAGAGGTTTGCTAAATTGTAGAGTCAATTTGTTATGTTAAATTTTTTCAAATAATCATATCCCAAAAACCAATTTAATTGTCTTCACAATCTATCAGAAAAAGGGAGAATAAAAAACGACAGAGTTACAAAAGGTTTAAAAATGTATTTAATATTTAATCTAAAACTTCTCGTACAATAAAAAAAACCATTAGCAATGCCCTGGCTTTGTTATTTTGACTCAGTTTAACGTATTATTATTATATCTAGAACAAAAAAAAATATTTTTGAAAACAGAATGCGGATAACTCCTATGTTCAAAGTTTTGACAAACATGTTATAGTGTATTGCTGGTTGCATATAATACATGTCAACAGACTTTAAAGATTTGAAAGTCATTTTAACTTTTATTGTTAGTCTTTTACTTTGATTGAAATTAAAATTAATTAAAGATTTATCTTACATGCGACTATATATAAGTTTCTGTATTGGTAATTTCATATTGATTGTTTTCTCTGAAAAAAAATACAAAATGAAATCTATAATAGACAAATTTATTCATATTTTTATACATAGCACATACACAATTGTGAAATTATAGAGAAAACAACAGAATTTCCCACTCACAGCCATTATAAAATACTGATAAAACATTTAGGGAATAATCCTCCCTCATAGATGCATAGCAGGCAGAAATTTTGACCTAGTTTTGATCATTGTTTTCCAAACAGAGACCAAAATGTTGTGCTTCAATTTTCCATTTATTCACCACAGGCCAATTAGTTGATTTATATATAACCTGTCTATCTCTAGTTGGATAACAATGGCCAAAAAGGTCAAAATGAGCTGGTTGCTAGTAATCATTGTTCTATTATCAAAACTATATGAAATTTTAAATAGTAGATTTCGTATTAATTTAATAAATTCAATGCATTCATTGAATTGTCTACTTATCCTTATTATGTCTACTTACATTTTTTCTAATATAACCAACACTAGGATAAGTAATTCTTAAGTATAAAGAGTTTGGAATGCATTTAAACTACTCATTTTTTAAATTAGCTTTGATTTTTTGTATAAAGAGTGAAGTGAACTCTATTGGTCTGAATGTCTTGTAGTAGTCTTGAAGATGAAGTTGACAGTTTTTGTTATTTTGTGATTTCAGCCATTGTTTTACGATGTTTTGCACCATCTTTTAGCGAATTATTGAATTAAGTTTTCTACTAGGTGAAGTAATTAATTTATTCATAAAATAAACAAAAGGTGTAAATGTCTTAAAATTTCAAACGTTAAATAAACGTTTAGCTGACATTGAACTAATTGATAATTGTCTGAATATTGATAATTCTATTCACGAATTAAGAATAATAAATGAGAAAAATGAACCCCCTAAATCTGGAACCGTATCCTGAACTAAATCCTGAGCCAGATGTGGAGCCAAATCCAGAGCTGAGTCCAGAACCGAATCCAGAACCAAATCTATACCCAAATCTAGAGCCGAATCCAGAGTCGAATCTAGAAGTAAATCCCGAGTCAAATCCAGAGCGGAATCTAGAACCGAATCCAGAAGCAATTTTGGAGCCGAATCCTGAACCAAATCCAGAACCGGATCCAGAACCAATGTTAGAGCCAAATCCAGAGCCGAATTGGGAACCCTATCTAGAGCCAACTCCAGAGCCGGATCCGGAACCAATGTTTGAGACATATCCAGAGCCGAATTCGGAACCCTATCTAGAGCCAAATCTAGATCCGAATTCAGTACCAGTGTTAGAGCCAAATCCAGAGCCGAATTTGGAATACTATCTAGAGCCAAATCTAGAGCCAAATCCGGAACCAAATTTAGAGCCAAATCCAGATCTGAATCCAGAACCAAATTTAGAGCTAAACCCAGAGCCGAATCCACAACTAAATCCAGAGCTAAATTTAGAGTCATATCCAGAACCGGATCCGGAATACTATCTAGAGCCAAATCCAGAGCCGAATCCAAAACCCAATCCAACTCCTAAAATTCCTACTAACCCGAAACAGCGGCATGAACTTAGACAGAAGCTTCTAGCCAAACTGCAAGATCATCAAGATAATGGACGCATAACAGCGGCACTTTATCAGAAAATAGGAACTATCATATATGATCTAAATGATCATGATTCAGTACTAATGCATTACCACAGGTACCACACAAAAAGGAAGAAGTGAAAAATTGTATTGTGTTTTGTAAATTATTTTATATTTTATATTTATACCATTGTTATTCAGATAGTATGAGTATTATGTATTGTTTTATGTATTGTATTGATACAGTGTTGACATTACGATTTCACTTGTAAATAAAAAAAATGTAGACATTGTTGTATTTGAATTGGAAGCAGACTGATGAGAAATGTTAGTAGTGAACGAACCTATGGAGCGACTGAACCTTCCCCCACGAAGGCCACTAGAAAACTGAGAAGAAAACTAAGCAGCGCCACCTTATATAGGTGCGCTGCGGTGACGTCACCGCGCTTGGTGACCAATAGCATGCGAGCACGACGAAGGCCGGAGCGATACGAAGAGAACCGAATGGACTGCCACGCTCTGTAGCGCACAAATTTGCAGACAACTTTTTGTTTTTTGATTCTTTCCTTATTTTAACTTTATTAATATAATAAACGATAATTGTTACGTAAATTTGTTGGGAAAATCAAATTTTGTTGCTTCATTGATGCCTAGGGTGATATCAAGTTTTTTTTTGCTCCAATCCTACTTTTATCTATAATTTTAAATTCGTGTTATAATACTTAAACTACACTATCATTAACTTTAATCCGTTTTTTTGTATTATTTCAGCTAAACGTTTTTAATTACAAAAATTATTCATTAACAGATGTATTACGTATTCAAAAAATGTTAATTAGCATAAATTGCAATTGCGTTTCAAGTTGGTACGTTTTCACGTTTTCTTTTTACTTATTATCCTCTTTTCATCTCGCGTCCGTGGTTGCATCCAAAGCAAACATAATCCAAAGAAGTAAAAAAAGCTGCGGGTTTTTAGTTTTATTTATACAAGCGCATAAAGCGGCGAAATTAATTAAAGTCTAATTAACGTTAAGAAAATATAACGTGTAAAGGGTAATTTACATTTGAACATTTAGATGAGTTAAAGCAAACTTTTTTTTTATCAAAACTTCAAAACTGTCCAGTCAAATTGAAAAACAAATGTTTGCAATTTTTTCTAAAGTAGTTTAATGTTGTCAATGTTGATGCTGGCAAGAAGGAGCGCGACACACTTTTGCGTGACGTTAGCGTGCGCGTCGCTAGATGAGGTCGCGCGCCGCCGCCGCCGCCTCCGTCACAGTGCATCCTCGTACTTTGCGCCGTCAGGATGCTGTGCCGTGCGGCACCGGGCAACGCCCACTAATACGCTTCGGCAGGACGCGGCCCGCCGCCAGAGCCAGTGCCAGTATCGCTCAAGCCTTGAGGGCATACGCAATCCTGCTGCGCGTTTTTCGACTTCGGCCGCCGCCGCGCACTAACGTTTTTCTCACAGGCGGCGCACGGCCGCAAATTACGCGCGCTCCCACATTCTGCGCTAATAAATATTAATGAGTGTCGCATTAATTTCGCGTTAATTGTGACGAACAATTAGATGGAAAATCGTTTGCAATTAAATTAGCTAAGCCAAAATCAAGTTTCAGTTTTTGGACTCTTGAAAAAATTCACTTTACGCAAACTTTATCCGACTGAAATTATCCACCCTTAAATATGTACACAATGCTGTTCAGTGATATCAGTTTGCTGTAAAAGTTCGTCAAAGTTTTCATAAAGTTTGGGACACTGCACGAGTTACAAACAAAAAAAAGTGTCACAAGAAAGTGCAAATGAAAGTTGACGCAGAGCCTCACACGCACGTATCAAAGATGTGGTGGATACTCCCGAATGTCCTGGCCTTCCTGGCACTCACAACAAGTCAAGGTAATTAATTATTACGAATTAATTTAATGGATAATTAACTTATTGCTTTTTACACAAATAAAAAATATTACAAGACATATAACTTGGTTGTTTTATATTCTATCGCCTCTTTAGTATTTGAGTTTAAAACACAAAGAACTCTTAAGTTGTTGTAAGTTGAATAAAATATATATCCGTCGTCCTTATTTTACCCCATCACTTCTACTTACTGGTAGTAGGTTATTTGTATCTACAAGCATTTGCTCCCTGTTTCTTGCTTGTTTAATCATTGTTCAATTGTGTAGGGAGCGGCTGTTTATAAACGACATTGTTTCGTTTGTTTAATTCGCTGCCGCCTCTCTGCCGCTGTTTTGTTGATGTTTTGTCCTCAACGGCGCAGGTACGCGTAATGAATGAATTAAAAGCAATTTGTCGTTGTTGATCGCGCGCACGGGGATGCACGCCGAGCTTGATTGCCGATCGTTAATTGTTAATAGTCGCTGGAACGATTTGCCTAGGCTTCAACTATTTTTTTTTTAAAACGACAACGGATTTTATTTTTTATTGATATGTTTGTTTAAATTAAACAATTTTAAAAGTTAAAGTTAAATTTTTTTATAATTTTAGTGATTTTTTTGGCAATAGTTCTAAAAATTGAGGGTGCTCACCCTACGCAGTTTTACGAAAAGCTTTCCGGATTAATTTAATCCCAGTTTTTGGCGCTCGCGACCTTTGCCGCGGCGATCGACCGAATAAACTAAACAAAACCATGGCACGCCGTGTACGGCGGCGCACCGGGGGCTGAACAATGACAATTGGGCGGCCGGAACAATGCTTACACAATCGGTGTTCTTGTGCCGGAGGCGCATTGTGTGGGACGCTTTGCGTCGAGTTTTCGTGCATTGTACGCGTCGAATTAAAACGGCGTTAAATTATTTCCAATTTGAGGGAAATTGCTGAAACAAATTTTACATATTATAAACAATAACAATAAATATATATTTCCAATAACTGCGTAAAGACAATTAATAACAGCCGTTTTCATAATTTATAATAATTTAATGCAGAAAGTATTTTTTTAAATAAAACTTGGTTGAAGAATTTTAATTATTCCTAGCTTTAATGTCCGTTAGATGGTAGAGTAATTGCTTAATTGATAATCAATAATTTTAAATTGAAAATTAAACTAATTAATAGGAAATTAACACGGATATTAATCAAGCACCAAAGGCGGCAAAGCGGAGGCGAACGCTTAAAAAATCAATGGATTTTTCGTTAAATTAAAACCGAGCCACTGTGAAAAGTTGGCGGCGAAGTCGGAGAATAAAGCGTGGATGGTTGAAGTCGTAGCGGGCCGCTCCAAATTTAATATAGGCCCACTTTTGAGCAAATACCATCGGAATCGCCCGTCGCCTCCGCCCGGCCGCATTAGGGCGCAATCGATGGACAGTCGAGGATTTTCAATATTATTTTCTCGCATCGCATGTGAGCCAGCAATTCGAACGCATCGCGAACTCGAGGCTTATTGGGTCATACAAATGAAGTTTCTTTTCATTGTTTAGAAAAAGAATGGGTGCTGGGCGATGCGATGGGCGATGAACGATGAGCGGCGCCGCGGACGAAGTGCGAATTAATATGAGGAAGAGTACCAAGGAACTTTGCGTTCAAATTGAATGAAACAAGATTTCCAGAAGAAATATCGACGAACGTCGCGAAAAGAAAACGAAAGCGATTTGAGTTCATTGTGTTTTGGATTAATGATGGGTCATGCATGTGCTGAGAGCTTTAGATTTACATTTCAATATTTCAATATTCAATACTTTCATATTTAAATTCAAACGAGTTAAGTAGAAACGTTTTTGTTGATTTCAAAAAATGTAAGTAAATATCACACAAATACATAAATCATGAAGTACATTAACTTAAAATTTATATTAACTTTTTGTTATAGGTGTGAAGATTTGGCATAAAAAGAAACCGTAAAAAATTAACAGTATTGTAATTGAAATCATTGGAAATATTAAAATAAAATTAAATGAAGCATAACCTTAATGTCTTGGATCATCCTGTTTATCCTTTGTTTGAAGTTTTTCCGATTGCTGCCGCGTTGCAACGTCTCTCTCATCATTCTTTTTCTTTGAGAGCCATGGAGTCGTACCCAGTTGAAGCGCACGGCGTTGACTCATCTTCTCAACTATCTAAAGAGTTTCCTCAACAAAATATAAATCTAAATTTAAACTTTATTGATCTTTAAAGTGAGAAAAATCCAATTTTTCACGGGGTCGACAAACTTTTATATGGAATCATTACACGTATAGTATTATGACATGAAAATAGCAGCAGTTACATTGTTCTATTTTTATTTTTTTTGGCACACTTTGCAACACCTTAACTGTCATCAATAAAATTTCTAACTTAATTCTAACTTATCACATTTCTTACAAACTTAATTTTAAACTTTTCATGACGTCATTTATGCTGGACCAATCGAGAAGCGGTTTTGATTTTTAATAATAATGTATCAACATGACAGTAAACAATAATTGTTTATTTCAAGAAACTGACATGTGAAATTATTGTTTCGTTAACAAAATAGTAATTGATAATTGGTTGAATATTTCTCAAGGATTTATTCGCAAATTAAGAATAATACAAGATGAAAGCGGACATTCCTCGTCTAGATTCAGCCGAACAAATGCGTCGGGTTCAAATAGGGAAGATTCGAGAAACATGTCGAGCAATTCAAAGGGAGCAACTCATACGCGATATACTTTTCGTTCGAGTATCAAAGATGATGCAGGTCCTTGAGGATAAAGCAGAAGAACAGAAAAATGAACAGTCTTCCGAACCATAATTATTTATCAGACCTAGGAGCAAGTGTTAAAAAATGTTGTTGTTCATAATGTTTCAATAAATATCAATCAGTATCATCAATATTTAGTAATTTATTCTTTAGAATTATAGTTTTTAAAAATCAAGAAATTTAACTACTAATAATAAAATGTGTAATTGAATTTGTTTTTGTTTTTATCCTTCCAGTGGATAGTCTTCGCCTGACCAAAATGTCGGTTCCTGGTGTAGTTGACTACAAGTCGCCGCTTAATTTAGAATGTCAGTTTGATATGGGAGGAGAACAATTGTACGCAGTAAAGTGGTACAAAGATGACCAGGAGTTCTTTAGATATCAACCTCACCAGCAGCCACATCAACTGTGGTTTCCTGTCCATGGGGTCCACCTGGCTAACAGAACCATTGAGTGTGGTACAAAGAAATGTCAATTGTCTTTGGATAATTTAGTGAGGCAACATAGTGGCGGAGCATACAGATGTGAGGTATCCACTGAAGCTCCCGCGTTCAGACTGATTTCGGAGACTAGAAATGTAACTGTCGCGGCTTTGCCCGCTGCTGGTCCTTGGATTGAAGATTTAGAAGCGCATTATACCGAAGGAGATATCTTAACAGCCAAATGTTTATCAGCACCCTCCGATCCACCTCAATTGATAACTTGGTACATTAATAAAGAATTGGTAAGTTTGTTTTTGTTTCCATTTAATTCTAAACTAAAAGTTTTTTTGGGGGGGAATGATAAAATTGAATTTGATATCTTTATCAATTCATTTCTGGCGTTTCTTCTGGGTAAATCGTGTGAGGCGTGCAAAATTAGCTCCTGCGAAGCGTTTGATTGCGCCATTGTTTGGTTGTTCTGCCCGCAGGCTCTCGGAAAATACGTCCGCGACATCAAGCGCACCAAGCCAGACGAAAACGGGCTGGCGTCCTCCTCGCAGATCATCCGCTTAGTCGTTGAGCCGTTGAAGTACGGCAAGAACATCGACCTCAGCTGCGTGGCATCCTTCGATGGCGTTCCGGAATCGGCGCGCACTGCGAGTAAAACGGTGGCACTCTATGACCACGAGACGCAGATCCAGCATAGCAACCCCAGCTTTACTTATTGGTACAGTTCAACAACGACGGTACGAGGAGACGCTGTCCTTCTATTGGTTTCGGTACTGGGCTTGCTCTTAAGAAGCCGAGCGCGATAAGTTAGTGACGTGGTAATGGCGCCGAGCGCACAAACGATTTGAGTCGAATTAAGATGAAAATGTGTTGTGATTTAAAAATATAAAGTAAGTTAAAGTAATAATTTTAAGTGTGTAGGAAAACAAATTAAAGTGTCGTGGAAAATCGTAGAAAAGACGCAAGTGAAAGTGAATGTGCGAGAAAAATTTGCGATTTTATTCGCGACCGCATAACATCGCGTCGTTGGTCGTTGGTTGCAAAACCAAATAGATAAATCACCAAACCAACATGTGCCGGCGTGCGCGCGATGATAGAAAGCAAAAGGGACGATGTAGTTGAAAGGAATTCAAGCGGCGGTTGGGATGGGTGAAAACCAAGAGACGAAGGCAAAGTCGAGGGCAAAGACACGCGCCACGCAAGGACCCGAAAGAACTAAGGACCGTAGTAAAAGAGTCCGTTGCGCACCGAAAAATGGCCAATGATAGGTACAAAAACGGACCTGCGAGCGAAAAAGACGAACACAAAAACCCAAGACGAAAAGGGTGTTCGATGTACGCCTTGCTGTGCCTGGCGTACATCGCAGCAAACGGGTTGTTCGCGTGTCCCATTTGTCGATTTCGTACGATTTGCACATCCTTGCACAACCTCGCACGTGTCCACCCACGTCTGCGCCGAGAACGTCCTTTCTGCTGGCCGCCCAAACACGGTAACATGCTTCATCCGCCCGCATTAGCCTTGTCTCGTCTTGGACTCATGGAGGCAAAGCACGTTGTACCAACCCCGTGGGGTAGCAAGGGTGGCCGGCTGTCTGTTCGGTTCCTATTGCACCTTTTCTACTCTGTGCTGTCGGGTTTTCTAGTCATTATGTGCCGATACTTTACTGCCGTTCTTTTCTTGCGACGACGACTTTAATTTTATTCCTGCGTAATTTCCAAGGCACAATTCTGCAAATTCGAGTTTAACGAAATCAACAAGCACACGTCCACTATTCTATCTATTAACTTATAATTGTATATATTTTACACTTTAGTTAATATTTCATTACAACAAATATTAGTTGAAATTTGATTGGAAAATAAAATAAAACAAAACAATTCATAGCCAGAGTGCACTTCCCACCCTACAACCAAACATATAAAAGCACTTTTCATGATAATTCGATAACGTTACAAGAACACTAATTAATGAGTGTTAGCTAGTATTATTCGATATATATATAAATATATATACTGTATGTTACTAAATGGCCAAATAAATATGATCTAAAGCTCACTCATATCAAGGTATATAAAACTCTTAGACTATACAAGCCTAAACGAGGAGTAGACAGAAGAAACTGATGAAAATCAAAGAAATCTTAGATATCAAAAACGACCGCAGATCAACAACTAAACTTCAAGCAAAGCAAAGAAGTACATACCGAAGAAGTAAAATAAAATAAAGTAAAATAAAATAAAGTAAAGTAAAGCAAGCAAAAGAGCCAAAACGAACAAAAAATATCATGCCAAAAGTTTTATGAGAATTTTAAACGTTTAATATTGAAAGATTTTTGATTATTTATAAGCTATAAGACGCTCGAGGAGTACTCAAAGAATGTTTATCGTCCTCTTACTTACTTCTCGTTCTACGGTCGCGCTCGATTTTATTCGATTTTGAATTCGATTGCAATAAATTTCTTCATTAAAATTAACAACCACGAAGCGCACGGAACGCTCGCCGAAACGAGAACAACAAAAACCTGGGTTCTGACCGAAATTGAGCGCGATTGTTAATTTAAATTTAAGTTTTATGTTCAAAATGTACATAAGAATGAAAATATTTTACGAATAAGAAACAAACAAAAGTATTATGAGCACGATTATGATACGATATGTAAACGTAACGATACCGAACTAGTTGTAATTTATTCAAATTCATGCTGGACGAATGGAGTCGCAATGAATGGTGACAGATGACATCTTTTGAAACGTGAACGCAAAATTTATTAAATTAAAAGAGCAAGTTTGAAACGATGGGAGACAAACAGATGAAAACCGACATTTAAAGCAAAGTAAACGAAGTATTATAAAAATTGTATAAGCAATAAGTTTCCAAAATGACTAGGTGAATGACAAGAATCAAATAAATAAATAAAACAAATAAAATAAAAATTAAATAAAACAATTATAGACAAATATTATTCGATTTGGTTTTCTGATGCCGATTAATTAAAACTAATTGGGGTTATGTATTCTAGAGGTAAATATTTTCAGTTTTAATTTTTTTTGATTTATTTTAGGTTGAACCTTTCAAAATTAATTATTTTAACATTGTTATGAACTCATACTACGAGTACACAATTTTTAAAAGTAAAGGTGAAAGTTCAACCTTTTAACCCGATTGGTTTATTTTAAATTGGAGTACAAATAATTAAACTCAAAAAGATAATTCTGATTCAGACTTAACCCAAAGATATTCTGTTGAATAATTCTACACATCTACACATAAATCTGAATGCAAAATTTATTGATTTGTTTTGTCAGTAATTCAGAAATGTTGTCAAGAAAAAAATATCGCAGGAAATAAGTAAAAATTATTTTGAACAATTTCCATATTGTTTTTCTCGTTTTTGCGTTGATGCAAATTGGACTTGTTGAAAGTGATATAAAATTGATTACAAAAGGTTCTGTCTTTGACAAGGGTGACAAGGTCTCAACAAAGTGCAAACGTAGTCAAATTTGTCCTTTTTGTGTAAACATGATGAATAATTGGAATGTTTTTATATTTTTATTTTTATCATTTTTTATTTTGTTTTTAAATACTAATAAACGATTTTTGTTTACTGATTTTTATATGTTTAGAGTTTTTTTTATTAATAATTATTATTTTAAAACGAAGAAGATTTTAAGTTTAAGGATATCATCATGGAGAAAAAAGATTATTAAGTATTTTTGATTTTTTAACAAAAAAAAAGTTAAACATTTATCTCTAGAATACAAAATAATTTATATAATTAAAATTTGTTTATTGTACATGGTTATACATGTGATTGTATCAAAAACGATGTTTTGTAAAATGAAAACGTGATTTTTTGTGGTTTGATTTGTGACAAATATTCAAACGCAGAGTTTTAAAACATTTATGAAAATGCACTACAAATGGAACTATTATTAAAGTATAAATAAATAAATGAATTATTAAACAAAATATTGATTGTATTGTTTGTCCATACACATAGCTTTTACTAGGATTGTTTTTTTGTCGACTGATAAACGGTAAGTAACATGTAGGTGTTCTTATTGCAAGCGATAGCTGGATATTTATTGTCAATTTTTTTTGTTGACTTGTAATTTTATGTAAGCAGTGTTTATGTGTGCGTCACTATATTTTTTCAGGGAAGCATTTTGCGGTTACCTACCGCCAGCGGTGAAATTAATGCAACGCTAAGTAGCCGTAAAGGTAGTAGGTAGGCGCTACCTAAGCGCAAAGCGAATAAATTTCACGGCAATTTGCATGATTTGCATTATTCGACCGGTTAAGCGAGACCCGCACCAGCAAAATAATAAGGCGCCGACAACAACAACAAGAGAAAAATGAAAACAATGCGAATTTATTACCATAATAACTACGCACACGACGTCGTATAGAGGATGGCGGCTGTAATGTTACCGTTGGTGGAGGCGCCGGCGCAGCGTTGGTGTCGGGCTTGTGGAGATGATCGCGTTAGTAATGTCGGACTGTGAGAATTGTGTGTGTAGGTCGGAAAATCGTTGCATCACGTTCTCGACCTGGGTCTCATCGGATCAGTCCGGCTCAGCGCCGGCAAAGCCGACACTGGTAAACGGAACACGTGAGGGGTGTAGAAATGATGAAACGATAGGATAGCCAACCTTCAATGGCGAATCGTTGGCATAATCGTTTGATAAATAATCTTTTAAAAATTTCTTTGTGTATTGAATTGCCTTGACTTTTGCGTTTAAAAGTTTTTATGCTATCGAGGGAAAGAGTTATAGACTTGGTTTCTACCCTTGGTTACGCAATCATAGAAAATCAAATCTTTAAGTTTGGGAGTTTAGTAAAGAGAATCAAATTCTTATCATCTAAACTTGCGTTGATTTTGTGTTAAGCTTACCATCGGTTACGTCTACTGCCGAGGCAGGCAAGAGAGCCAAGGGATGAAAATAAAGTTGCGAATTAAAATGCTGGAAGCGATAGAACTGTTCAGCAAAGAATGGAATGCAAAATGAGTAGAAGAAGAGATCAGTATGAGTATAGATGAACAAAAATGAACATCCAAAGTACATTAAAAACTAATTAGTGGTGGGCTGCTTACCGTGTATCTGCGCGATGCGTCGGCGGCGGTAAGCGGTGAGTGAGGTTGGCGGCTCCTCGCAGCATCACGGTTGTATCTCATCCGTGAAGGTGCTTTTGCTTTTGGATATGTTCGTACACAGCGTACCTAAAAGCAGAGGTATCTTTGAGATGTACGTACTTTGCTGTCTTGCGCCTACCGGCGCCTCCACTGCACCTAACCCACTAGAGAACACTTTATTCCATCGGTTTTAATTTGTTTCACGCTTTATGCACGCTTTACTCGCGGATTATTATTACTTGTCTATGCTTCAACCTTTCAGACTTTGTTAATTCGTTACTAATTCATATTCCGACGCCGCCATTGCCACATCAGTCCAGAAAGTTCCTAATTCTGTTATTGTGTTATTAACGCTGCCTCTTGTTTTGTGCCAGACGCTCGGGGCATTGTTATCGATACTGTTACGGTTAGTTAATAAATCCTAGTCAGTGTGGTAATGTAGTACAGTTTGGGATGGTTGGCAGCGGCGGCACTGCTGGCTAGAGCAAATCGAAAGATGATGGTGGAGGCGCCGAGAGAAAGAGCCTAAAGTCTAAGCCTATAGCTCAATTATCTGCGTCTTTTTTGTGTTTTAACGAAAGCGCAAACGTAGACAAAAGAAAAAAATTAATCATCATTAATACGCGTGATCATTAATCACAAAATCTGTGTACGGTTAATATAATCGCCGAGAGCAGAATGAAGAGAGTTTTAGTGGAGCGATTCGGGTGGATATAATGAGCGAATGCGCAATTTGGATTCTTTTATGTTTTACGTTTCCTTTTTTTTCATCGTTTCTCATCGCAGCGGGCGGCGTGAATTTAGCGCGTGAGCCTCAGCAAACGCCTGTTTTACATGTATTGTTTTATTTATGAATTAATACAATCAACAAAACAATACAGAGATAAAGACAAACCGCAACGTCATGAACAGTTATTTACTTTTCAGTTAAGTTTTTGTTGTTGTTTTTGTAAAAATATTTAATTAAATACAGGTTGGTGGAATTACGGAATGTGATTTTAACGGGATGGTTTATTTTTCTTGCATTTTATTTAAAAAACACAATAAACCACTATCACACAATCAAAAAAAATAATTTTTCTATCTAAAATTAACAACGTTTTTCATATTTATTTATGAAAAACCCATTTCGATGAAACGCTATCAGGAAAAAATATTGAAAGCGCACGTCGGGCTTGAAATTTTTGCGGTGTGCAGCGCAAAAAATGTCCTAAATTGCCACGCAGCAGCATTTTAGCAAAAACGAGTGCGTACCAATGGATTTATGGTGTTACGCCGTGTTAGAAAATATATAGAAAAAAATGTTTTGGATTGCGCGAGGTTCTCGTGAGATACGATGAGTACTCACTCACAAGCGGAGGCGCCGGGCTACATGGGAGTCGGGGCCATGGGCTTTATTTAATCCAGTCGAGAGGATCTCGCGATAGTAGTATGTGTTGCTTGGTACGTTGCATCGGACCGACAACAAGAGCAGCAACAACATCAACATCAACAACAACAACGACTACAACACTCGACTGTACAATGCGAGCATTCCAAACGCTTTCAAGTATAGAATACAGAGTGCCTCAAAATCGAAAAATATACCAAAAGCATGAACATTTTGTTGTTAATTAAATACAAATTTTAATTTTTATAACAGTACTTGGTGTATTAATAAAATTGGGTTTGAGTTATGATTAGTTTTAGTTTGAATTTATTAATTTTAAATTTTTATTGATGGATTTAAATAAGTTGTATATGATTCCGATTTGCTGAGAGCGTGGAGTGAGGACGTCGAGCGGGAGTACTTCAGGTCGTTATAAATGTTAACAAATAGATGAACATCAATCATCCCGATGATAATTCACTCGCATTACGCACGAGCCATGATACGCGTGGCATGTGCGCAACGCAATCTACGGAGGCGGCAAGGCGGCGCTATGCTAGGCATCTGAGGGACTCAGACTCCTGCGGGAAATGGAGCGTTGTTACCAGCCACTATTACAATTGTAATTACGCGTGTTCGAAATTAGCGGTATAGAATTCTACATGTTGTGTACCAAACAATAATATGTAATATGTAATCTTAGACGCGAAGAGGTATTCTGCTTTGTGATGCAATTGAATGTAATATATGAGAATAACATTCGCTGAATTGATCGCGCTTCATTTATTAGTTAAGTTGTAAAATTACTTTTTGAAAATTTGGTGTTACTCTTCGTTTAAATCCGAATTTAATGAGGTTTTTATGTGAAAATAAACAAGTTTGGTTAAATGTTCAGAACAACTATAAGATATATCTACAAGAAGTTTAAAAAGACAGCGATGTGATGAAGAGCGACGACGATGAGGCGATCGCAACGTGTTGTCGCTGATAATACAAAGAATAAATTCGAATAAAGTGCGACAGATGGGCTTAAAACGCCTAGTGTGAGCCGGAGAAAATGAAGTAGAAGGTAAAAACGATGATGAAAACGTAATTGAAGGCAGAAAGAAAATGAAGCAAGCAATGAAACAGATGAAACGAATAAAACTTTAGTCCCGCTTCTGTTCAGTTCCATTTTGGTGCTGTCTCTGTAGCTGGAGTAGCTCTGATGGTGGTGTGGTAGTGGTATGTTGGTGCGAGCACAATGTATCTCGTCGCAACACGACACAACATACAATGCCAAACGGAGTGAAACGAGATGCTGCCGAAAACAAAGCCCCCGACCGAACGTAATCTAGGAATGGGCGAATTCGCCCAGCGTCGACCAAAACGGCAAATGGCATGTGGTGAGTAGTAAGTCGTAAGCGTGGAAAAACGCAAGTTGTAAGTGGGATAGTTGCCTTGTGAGGGGTGAGAACAACGGGTAGGAATGAAGAAATAGGAGGCCCGGCGTGGCGTAAAAGCGCAAATTGTAAAAACGCAAAACGGACGCGTACCCTGCGCCGCAACCGAAAAGTAAAGGTTGAAGACGCGCTCAGATGGACCGCGAAGGATAAAAGGACGCTGGGTTAAGCATAAACGCCGCCGTTTTATGATGGCTCTCCTAAGAGTCTTCAGTTTTTGCTCGGCCGCAAACGGTTACCACGCACCGCATAGCACGGTTGTTTCTTACACTTACACCGCGCAATGTAAGTAGGCAAGAACGGAACAAACGCGCGCGTTTGAAGTTGGCAAAGTTTGGCGCGACGCAACCCAAAAGCGCGAGCTTGTTTCCGAGGAGCGGCTGGGGCATTACTAGTTTATGTCGGTACTATTCCGGTTTATTTCTCCGGAGAGCAATCGCGGCGAGTGTCGACGCTACCACCGCCGACGCTGACGAGCACCGCGCGCCGCGACGACGTCCGATACACACTAAAACCGGACGACGCAACCGATTTAACGCCGATCGAGGACAAAAGGAGGATTTTCGAACACGAACTTTTGCACAACTTTGCACTTGAAGCTCGGTTTCGCGCCATCAAAGCAAATGCGAAAAACGGAATTTCTTTGGTCTTTGGGATCTTGAGAATTTGCGTAGAGAATTTGTCTAGATAATGAATTTTTCGATCAGCTAACGGACTAAAGTCAAAGCTTGATGCTCGCGCCTCAAAGCACTTTCACCGGGACTGAAGGCACGACAAATAATCGGACCCCAAACAGCAAACACGATCGACTCGAAGCTAATCGAAGTTAAGACAAGATGCTTTCAACAGCTATTTCTATTCTCATCCCTATCGGCTTTGTTAAGGATCCTCATCCGCATTCAATGCTATTGGATACTAGATACAATTGTAGCGGATAAGCGGAATCTGATATTAACTTATTTGTTGGAACAAGTCAGGCAAGAGCAATATCGGCGTCGCAAATTGTTTATCTTTCTATGCGAACGATCCAAGCGCAACTCTGATATGCACGAGTGGCACTCCAGCCGCCCTTACCAACATACCCCATTCCACTTGTCTCTAACCCGACCGCGTCCATCGACCAGTACAGCGCAATTACGCGTCGAAAAATGTCCGTTTTAGAATTGTTGTTACAGTCCAGGCCGCACCGAAATTGAAAAGATAAGGAAATTAGTCGACATGTGTTGCGGCAATGTACGGCGTTTCATCGTCGTTGAAAGCCACAAACACGGGCCGTGTACAATGGACGCTCTCACTCCAAGGATGTGGGTGGTGGACGCGGCGAAATGTCAACATCGTCGACGATACAATGATTCGGACGGCGCACAATGCCCCCGGACGCGGAATGTGCATTGCCAAACATTGCCGAGACCTCAGCTTTGCGCCGAGGCTTTGTCGGGCACGCTGCGCGTAAGCTCACGCGAAAAGCTTATATGAAAGCTTAAACCGTAAGCTTTGCGATGTTTTGCATCGCTTATAGCGAGCTCAAGCATGAAAAGGTTGGATACGGCCAAAGTTGTCGTCTTAACTCGGACGACGCGCTCGCCGCGGTCGCTTGGCGTCGTCGTTTTGATGCGAACGCCAACCCCCGATTCCGAGTACAACCTTGTGCTTTCGAGGTCCTGTCCTAGAGTTCCACTGCCAGCCGAGTTGTGCACGCAGAGTTATAGTCCTAATCTTAGTTCTAGTCCAAGTGTTGCCAAAGTAAAGTAATAAATAGGAGGACATTTAGAGGAGTTAAGATTAATCCTATTTGGTTATTAGGTTTAACGCAAGGATTGCTTCCTTGTCCTGGGACTTTCGTAGAGTCATGCAAAAAGCTGCTTGTCTGTCTGAATGATTAGCTCTTGGAGCTTTTACCTTATCCCCCCAAAACAGCAAAAACATAATTTATCGGAACCAGTACGCTTTTAAAAGATCTGCGTGTAAACTAAATTTTATTTGCGTCAGCAGAAGCCATGGTACACGCCCTTGAAAACAAGCATCCTTTATTATAATAACATTATCCGCCCTAAGCGTGTCCGGCAATCGAATTCATCTTCTTTCATTTGATGCCGCCCTAGTATGCTCAATGGTAAAATATTTGAACTGGAATTAGAATATGGAAGTCAGTAGGAACAATTCGGATTGATCGGATTTGGTCATTAGGTGAGGCTTACCATGTCGCCCCGCTTGGTGGTGGCGGCGCCGGGCCGATCGGACGCCAACCGATATCCGGCGTGCATCGATCGATCGAATTAATTGCTTAATTAATTAATCGCTTTAAATAGTAAATCGCCGATTAATTACCATCGCGTCTATCTATATCGACCAATACAATCCTGTTTGCCGCTTGGTCCGGCACGGCATCGTCGACGAGAAACCGCGCGCTTGTTCGAGGCGTGCGTTCAGAACAGCGCTTGCTGCCTACGCCACAGCCACCGCCGACGGCGATAGCGAAGAGCTGCCATTCGCATTCGCTCCTATTCATCCTTGCCGCGAGTCGCGAGCACGAGTCGAAATTGAATCAGAATCGGGGCGCGTTTAAACAAAAACCGAAATAACTTTCGTCCCGAGTCCCGCCGCCCAATCAATCCCGATTAGAGGCGATTGTTAATTACGAGTGACAGTTTATTAATTAATCGGCGGCCGCCGCGTATTGCGGTGGCTGTTTTTGTTGACGCGTGTTTTTGTTGTGTTTTTTTTTCGAATGCGCGCATCATCGCAATCGTGTTCGATAAAAAGCTGCCGGTGTCAATGGAGATAAAACGCCGCTGATAATGAAAATGATTATGAATGAGTGTTTCGCTTCGTGTTCGCCACTCGATCGCTGGCAGTGGAATGGGGAAGCCTGCCAATGCTGCAACACTCTACGGCCGCCGTTGCCGCCAAATCGACGAATCGAAACCGCACGCACACACTGCAAGTGTCGCGCAAAGAGACTGCCGACGAGGCCCACGACACCATGCAGCAAGCAGTGAGCAGTAAGCAGCGAGCAGCGTGACGGTAATTCAGCGGCGAGCGACGGAAAGAGAACGGCACGGCGCGGTGTGTCGGTGTGGATGTTCCACGGGGCGGTGGTTGGCGGCGGCTCGAGCGTCGGCGTTAGCGGTGGCACTGGCGGTGGCTGCACGAAGCGACAT
>JARJDS010024675.1:0-16933 GCA_030264155.1 Atheta pasadenae | reverse complement strand
TTTTTTGTTAAAAAAAATCGCCCTTGCCATTTATGAAAGTAGAATGTAGGTACCGACACATTATCCTAATGGAATCATTTGAAAAGGGTTGTTTTGAAACACGCACAGCATGACGGTACAGTAGAGCACGCACGGCGGTCAAGGTCACACCGGTTTTACCGATGACCAATCCAATTGACCACCCCTTGGTCGGCTTGAATTCTGTAGGGATTAGGATTTGTGTTACAAAGCTTTTTAATTAAGTTTTTTCACTCACTTGAATGGAAAATCAACTTTTTCCTACTGTTTGGCGTTCAGTTTTTTTGTACTTTTTGATTGATATGTCAGTTAAATCATTTTCACATTAAAATGGCATGAAACGTGTTGTGACGACTAAAGGAGGTCCGCTTCAATGATTTCTTGCTTCACATCATTTTGCGCTTCCTTCCAA
Organism: Atheta pasadenae; assembly: GCA_030264155.1. Lineage (NCBI taxonomy): Eukaryota > Metazoa > Arthropoda > Insecta > Coleoptera > Staphylinidae > Atheta > Atheta pasadenae. The sequence goes on along the minus strand of JARJDS010024675.1, from coordinate 16,503 downwards.
GACAGTTTGGTTATTATTAGAAAGGAAAAAATGATCCTGGGGCACATGGATAGAAGCACATGATGAGTCGTGTCTCGTATGTGAGCTAACGTGAGTAAACGCCAGCAAACGTGAGCATGGGGGCGTGCATGGGGTGGTTCTCACGTTTTTGTGTGCACTGTGTGGGATGTCGACAATCAATACCTACATTACCTACTAATATTCCCGACGATAATGCTTGTATCACACCGAGTTTCTGTTAACTATAGTTAGCATTTGTAATTTGAGTGTAAACTAATCACTTAATGATAGGCAACTAGGTTGACGCACAGAGGTGTTGGGGGTGGCAACCACAATTTGTAATTTGAGGTGATACACTGAGTTTTATTCAAAATTAATGTTAACTTTTGACTATCAGTTCTTTTTTATTAGTTCTTTTTGTCAAAAAAACGCGTATAACTCAAAAACTATTTAATATTTTTTCAAAATTTTTACAAATCTTTAAAGTATAACTAATACACTAAATAATTTTAAATTTTTTTAAAAATATACCAAGTGGTTCAAAAATTATGCGTAGTTTTGTGATAATTTCAGTCAAAAAGTTTTATATCTGTAAATATTTTCTTAAAATACAAATAATTTACAAAACACTCAGTGGATCGCCACAAAATTTTTAAATTAAACTATATATTAAATATATTTTATAGCTTTTCTTGAAATTTTAAAAAATTACTGTTAGTCTTTGTGTAATTCACCCTCAAAGTTTCTTGTTATTATCTAATCGAACATTCGAACTTATTTTCATTAAATTTTAAACGCGTACAACTAAAAATTGTTTAAATATTTTTTTGAAATTCTTTCAAATTTATAAAATATATCTAATACAAAACGTAATCTAGAAATTTCATAATATTCTATTGAGTGGTTTATGAGTTATTTGTGTTTTTGTTAACTAAAACAACAAAATATTTAATGTTTTTAAGTATCATTTTTAAGAAAATTAATTTAATATTAGATTATTGTGCTCTAATTTTAGTCAGAACACTTAAACCTTATCTTACTGGGATTATTTTTAGTGGTTACGTAAATGACTAGAACGGAATGTGTGGTAATAGATAACACATAGCCCCCTTTCATATTTTTCTATGACAATTGTCGGAAACCATCTGTTAAAAATTTGTAGAAACATACACGGCTTGAGCTTGTTCCCATTTATCTGTAAAACTTCTTTTCGCATTGATTTACTTAACTTAAATCCAAAAAACGTTAGAATCATGGACAATATCACCATTGTTGATGGTATCGCCTATAAATATATCTACAGGACAGGTAGAAGTGCTAATTTCGAACGTATGCAAACCCTACCGCAAAAAGCCCCTCAAAACTGGTTAACCGAACCGATTTTATTCAAAAAAATTGATTAACGGCCCGATATATCATCGAATAATGCAATATCGAGTGGCTCCGCTATTATTATTGACTAGATACCAGTAGGTATGTTTTGTAATATCAAGAGATGTAAGTTTTCTAGGATTTAGAACCTAGGGTTTCATCCCAAACAAACTCAAAACCATTATTTGGTTTTGAGGAGGAAAGATTCATATATGCCGATACGGATACAGATAATTCAGGTATAATTTTTGCAAACACATATTGAAGGGTGCATGAACCCTTTTTTGGTTAAGGTTTTACTATTTTTACAATTTAGATAGACTCTGAGTTTATTAAACGTTTAAATCGTTGGCCAAAGTTTTGACACAGATTCAGTGTTTGTGTTTACATTTAAAACTTTGTTGTTAATTGACAAATATCAGGTTTTATCCAGATGACAGGATCACACAAAGGTCGTGAGATGTGTGAATATAAGACTCATAAAAGATAATGTGAGATGTTATTGAAGAAAAGTCGATTTGGGGTGCAGACAGGTTTCAGAACAAGACTCCACCAGTCAAGAAGAAAGGATGCGTAAACGGTAAACAGTTGAGTGTTGAGGTTTTTTTGTTGTTCTTTGTCGCTTTGTCGTTCAGAAGAAACAAGTGCATTCACCTGTGAATGGTGAATAACACCCAAACAAGTTTCCGCACATTGCCCTAGGAGCTTGGACCTTAAACTGCACGTGCTAATCGCCACGCAAACAAAGGCTACGATTTAGGTCAAAGATTTGTTGTTTGGAAAAAGCGTTTGCAAAGGGGATGCAAGCAACCCTTGCGCTCGGTGCGAATAACGTGTTATGCCGTTAAACTGTTTTCTTTCGCTTCGCATTTATTGGCATTTTATTTATTACAAGTTTATGTTGCTTTACATAAATTCAAACGCGTTTCAAGTTTCACTTTCCAAACGCATGCATCGCATTGCAATGCAAACGCATAACGTTGTTGGTTATTTGTTATTTGCTCGATTGCGTAATTGAACATCGTAATTATCGCGTTATCTAATTCATTTATTTGCTCATTTATGAGTTCGGTAACAGTTGTTTTTATTTATAATCGATTTTAGATATGTAATTTTTTGTTGTTGTTGGCGAGCATCTGTCGGTTTGTTGTGTTGAACAATTTGAAATTAAAAATAACGCTTGTCGAATTGAACGTGTATACTTACATGAAATGAATGAATAAAAGCATTTACGAGGGTTTTGTAGTTCAGTGTATGAAATCAGAATCGAAAAAAATTTAAAGCGTGTAATGTTGAGTTAAAAGTCCGCGCAGTTTTTAATCCATCACATCACGTGGAGTGACATTGATAGATTAGCGATATTAATCGCTCATCGTTGGTGTGTATTGTCTCCGGCATTTTTTGGAAAGTTGTTTGGAAGTTGGTAAAAGGGGTGGACCGTGCACGCGTTTTCGACGCGCGCGACACGGTAGCACTTTTCAATGCCACCGACCCTTCAATGAAAGAAAGGGTTTGTTACTATTGTGCATGGGTGGTGAGCGAGCATGTGCTGCCGCGCCCGCCTTATTAACACATGACATTAATGCAAGAAGTTGGAAGTTGGAAATTAATCAAGCGAGTATAATAAGAACTAACAAGACGATGGATATTTATTACCGCGAAGAAACGCGTAAGAACGCGGTAATCGAATTGGAGACAACAAAAAATTAAAGCAGATGTCATTTTCTAGACGACTTTTTATTATAATTGAATTTTTAATGACGCTAACTAACTATATATTAACTACTATTAAATAGGGTTTTAAAATTTCAAAAAAATTGGTTATATTTGTTTGGTAAATTTTAAATAAATTGCGTTTTATTCGTGAACCACTCAGTATAATATTATGAAATTTTTAAATTATGTTTTGTGTTAGTTATATTTTATAATTTTTAAAGAATTTTCAAAAAATATTTAATAGTTTTTGAGTTATACGCGTTCAAAGTAAATAAATATAAATTAACGTTAAATTAAATAATAATTTGTAACTTTGAGCGTTAAAAACACAAAAACTAATAATAATATTTAAACATTTCAAAGATAACTATTAAATATATTTAGTTGAAAGTATAATTTAAAAATTTCGTAACAATTCACTGAGTGTTCACTGAATTATTTGTATTTTATGAACATATTTTCTGATAAAACCATTTTGAGTAAAAAAATTATAAAACAATCGATAATTTTTGAACCACTCAGTATAATATTATAACATTTTTAAATAATGCTTTGTATTAGTTATAGTTTATAATTTTTAAAGAATTTTGAAAAAATATTTAATAGTTTTTGAGTTATATGCGTTCAAAATTAAAATTCGCAAATTGTTGATAATTTTCCTAGTTATATCCCAATCTTTTAGTTTTTTTTATTTTTATAAATTCAAAATGACATGTTTATCGTCCAACACGCTAGTTTGCATATCTCAATTACATATTGTTTTATTCGCAACCTCTTCTTGTATAGTCATTGTTTCTGACATAACCATCATTGAAGTAAGTTCAGTTAAAAAGCGGTACATGCGCACAGTCTGGACTATAATGGTTTGTTGTCTTAACTGACATCTTCAAAGAGCCTCCAAAGCCATCTATTTATAATTTGCCTACTTGGTACTCACCACTTAGTCACAGTGTTTGTTCTTTTGCTTCGCTTTCCGATGTGTTTGTTGTTGCATGGCAATACTGTTGACTATTTATTTGAGTGCACTTTCCGTTCGCTCCGGAAATAGATACAAACCAGCGATCAGTCCGATACGATATTTGTTTGAACTTTTATCAGACAAGACTGTTGCTTTAAAGCTCTGTACAAACAATGATAAGTTTCATAGTTTTGGCTTGGCGTCATAGATAGATAGACATGTGTTGTGTTGCATCTTGCAACTTCCTGGATGTGTCTAAAGTCTCCGGACTTAACGCGTTGCCGTTTTGAAACTTTTAAGTATTGATTTTGGTGATAACAACTTGTCCAGTTGGTCAAAGTTGAGTAAACCGAAACGAATTTTTGTATTTTTTCAAAATTTCGCAAACAAAACCAAACCAGACGTGCAGATGTTGCGCACGGAAAATTTAACGATTTGGCTCATAAATTGTTTGTAGTTCATGTTAACGCATTTTCTTACTTTTCTTCGTCATTTTATTGTTGTGTTCTTAATACGCGTGTAATAGTCGTTAAAATGTGTTTTATTGAGCTGAATTGAATTGAGGGAAGAAAGCAGGTCAGTTGAATTGAATATGAATCAAGAAGAAAGAACAAGACGAGCTTTTAAAGTCCCCTCGCAGCTTTCTAATCTATTAGGGTGTTTGATATCTTCAACGTTTCTCAAATTAACATCGCATCAAAAGAAGGGTTACGTTTTGCATATATTATTTAATATTTATAACTAACATCTCTATTAGTTTCTCTACAAAAACCAGAAATTAAAGATCAATTTGACCACATGTTAGATAAAACGAATATGAAACTCATTCAGGCGAAAATTTCAAAAACCAATCATGCACTAAAAGCTAGTAGCTAGTGCATGCTAGTGTTACAAATTTGAAAACAGAAACAAATTAATGTCGTTAGCAAGTAATTACTTCTTGCTACTACCTCCTCAATACTCGATCTGCAAGAACGGATTGGCTCGAGCAAAAACATTAAAGTCGCATTTAATTCTAACGTACATTTGACGCCTGCGCAAACTAATTAAACAAAAAAAAGCTATATAGACTTGGAGTATACGTGCGTGCTTTTCTAGCATTACTAATTACTTCCTGTCTTTCCGCGTCGGACTTGTTACTAGTTTACTTGTTACTTGTAGTTTCGTGCTTCGTCTTATCTTCGTCGTTGCTCCTCGTGGTTAAGTGTAATGCGTGTTTTTTTTATTGCCATTGTATAATTGAGGTAATAGTTTTATTACACATACACTCTACGGTAATCCGGTGTGTTATTTTTTTTACTTTCAGCGCCCGCCATTGTTTAGGCAATACAAATAATGCGGAGCGCGGCAGGTGAATTACTCTTTAATTGTTGGAATTGTCGGCTAGATATAACGTATTGTTGTATTTATTGTTGCTTGATTGTGCAGCGAGGAGCAAAAGTAATCAACGACTAAACATGATTAGGTAATGATTGAGTCTTTTATTTATCATCGTTATGTCTATCAATCTAATTGAGATGTAATGTGTTGTTTGTATGTAAATGTATTTAGTGTTTTAGTTATTAAGTTTTGAAGCAATTGGATTGAATAATTTTGTTTCTGGTCACCCTTTTACTTTAAATATTTTTTTAAATTTTATTCGCTATCGGGTTTTACTTAATTTTTTTAACTTTAAACACGTATAACTCAGAAACTATTTAATATTTTTTAAATTTTTTTTCAAATTATCAAAATACCACTATTACCGAACATAAATTAAAAATTTCATAATATTATACTGAGTGGTGCAAAAATTATTCATATTTTTGTAAGTTGTTTGACACAAAAGTGGTTTAATATGAAATATTTTCATTAAATACAAATAATTTTTAAAACACTCAGTGGATTGTCACAATATTATTAAATTATACTTTTAACTAAATGTATTTAATAGTTTTCTTTAAAATTTATAATAATTATTATTAGTTTTCGTGTTTTTAACGCTCAAAGTTACAAATTATTATCCTGATTAAAGTTCACAAGTTTTAAATAGAAAAAATAATTTTAAACGCGTGTAACTCAAAAACTATTTAATATTTTTTCAAAATTCTTTCAAAATTATAAACTATAATTATTACAAAACATAATTTCAAAATTTCATAATATTATACTGAGTGGTTTAAAACTTATTCGCAATTTTGTAAATTATTACAAAAAAAACATAAAATATTTCCATCTTAGTTTTTATTATTATTATGATTAAACTAATAGTGTTATGTCTAATCAATTGACAACATACGGAAGATACATACTTGCCAGTCCGCAACAAGACGAGAAAATTCAATCAACCGAATATAATAAGACGTAATGACGCTCATCGAGCTGATATAATTCATGCAAGTGCGCGCGTGGTCAAGAAAGCGAAGAAGTAGGTAATTGAGTGCACACATTCGAGTTAAAGACTTGCCTTATTGGCTTTTAATTGAGACTCTAGACATTTTCATTTCTTCTATTCCATTTTATTCTGTTCCATATTATCTTGTACACTAACTCCTCCCACAAAACTTCAACAAAAGTAATAAATTCTAACCAAACAGTAAATACTTCTGCAAAGCACCTCAAATTTGTTAACAAGTTTTACTTCCTGAATATCAACTCCATCTGTTTAACTTTTAACTTCTCCTACTGTCTTCTGCCTTCATTTTTTCTGCCTTAATTTAAATTCTAATAACCTTGTCGTGTTTGTGTTGAATGTTTTCTTTGCTTGTTGTTTTAAGACGAACTGTTTTGTATATGAATTAGTTCGGCTTGGCTAGGTTACCGTTCTGGTGTTCTCCCTCGAGTAATAACTTTTTGCGCAATAGGCATCGTGATATTTGAGGGTTGAGTTCTACAGTTAGGGTTAGGGGATGCTCTACTTTCTTTTCACGTGGGGTGCTCCACATTTTCAGGCTTTATCAGCTGCTTGCCCTTCGACTAGTACCAATGCTATTTATATTTTTATTTTACACCTATCACAATTGAATCTAAATGAAGAAGATGCTTGGCGTTGATGGATCTAACGCATTGATCATCATCAGAATCAAACTACACCAACTAAACCAACGAAACTAAAGCAAAATGAATAAATAATAAACGAAGGGATGCATTTTTACCACTTAAATCAAAGAAAACTTAAAATTTTTATTTTTCTATGACTAAAAATCCACGTGTTTGTTTTATTTAAATTTTACTAACGGTATTTCACAATTTTTAGTAAAAAAAACAAAATATTACCTCATGCATGATAATTAATGATCAAACAATAGGCACCGCTATTCACACAAAAGCGAATTAATCGGAGTGTAAATAAAAATAAAAGAAAAACTCACTTTCTTCTTACTACCTAAATCAAAAAGGGTTAACTTAAATTAAATACGTTAGAAAAACTTATAATCCTTACAGCAAGTGCTTTCAGGTGTAAAGGCATGAGAATGAAACACGTTTTGGCACTTTGATCTTCGCATTCATAAACTGCACGTGCTAATAATGTCCGAACAAAGAGCTTGAGGAAGAACTAGGTCAAACACGTACTGTACCTGCTGCATCGTATTGCGTGCTGTGTGAACTTCCAAAACGTCATCCCCTTTTCTTCGCTTTGTTTCGCTCCTCAGTCAAAAGTTTAAATCTTTTGCTCAAAAGACCTGCTAAATGTTTTCTTTCTTTTCTTTCTTTACCGTTTAGTTGTTTGAATGAAACATTCAATACTTTTCAATACAAGTCGGTTATAACTTACACCTTGATTGATTGATTGACAAAATAATGATCAAAAAACGTTGCGCAAATATTAAACTTAGCCATGTTGTTGAATATTGATGAATTTTATAAGGATGCATACGATTACACTAGGATTACAAATGTAATCCGTGCGTTACGGTTTATTTTCGATTGAAGACCGCATCCGATTGCAATGACGAGGATAACTGAATAGATAGAGTTAAAGGAAGGATGAAAAATCACGCGCCCCTTTTGTGCATTTTAAAACTGCTGTTGACGTTGATTGATAAGTGAAATTAATCGTAATCAACTTACACCAATTGCAGCTTTACTTTGAACTTCCAACCCATCCCTCGTGGTTTCAAGTTGAAATTAACCTTTGTAAAAGGTTGTTTTTACATAAAATCTAAAAGTAACCAAGTTATTTTTTCAAATTAAACTTGCGATTAAATTTTTGTTTGTTTTTGTAATATTTAACCCCCCAACGTTTGATCTTTATAAACTTTGTAGTGTTGTAAAGTTCAAACAAAACTTTTGTTTGCTTTTGTTTGTTTGCTTGGTAGAAATTGTAAGATACTTCAAAACCACCTTAGGGGATGCTGGAATAAAAGCTTTCAACTTGTAATGAATAACACGAATCCTCCCTGATTGCATACGCCACGCAACGCTTTTAATTCGCCGCCCTAATTCAACACCTTTGATTCAAATCATACTTACTTGATTCTTTCATACTCGTAACGTCTTGCTTGGCCCAACTTCCGGTTCAAGCAGGTTTTGATTACATCTTGATAATCATTTCCCTTTGATTGCGGACTGCGATTGTATCTTTTTTTTTCATTTTTATTTTAGTGCATATCCCGCATTGTACGATTATTAACAAGACGCACCTTTGAATTAAATTAACAGCTGTCAATTATTTTAAGTTGTGTTGCTTTCTTTATCTTGATGTAAGTACGTCAACGCTTCAAACCCTCACAGAAACAAGACGAGGGCACGCGTGCCAAGTCACATCGTCTTTCTTCCAAAAAATACTTACCTACATTTTTTTTATTAAATTGCTAAACTGTTAAATTATTATTAAATTAAATTAATATTACAAATGTGTGTTACTGTGCTAGACTTGTAACAGTAATAATTTTCTATAACATCTGCGGATGATTGACAGAACGCAGACCACATGTGCCGGCTTTATTTTGATTTTCTTGCCACTAATTTTGCGGTGCAGATTTAGGACAGAGAACTAAATTGGTAATGAAACAATAACAAATAAAGTGAAATAAAATGCGAAAAGCGGATCAACGCACGCAAGCGACACGATATGGATTTGCATAATTAAATTCGGATGCAACAGGAACAGCATCTGCCCTTGGCAACACAACAAAAACGCAACAAAAAAGGTTATGGTGCGTATTTACTTGAATAAAACCATGGACGAGTTTCCCTGTTGGGTTATCTGATGCAATTTGGACATGTAAACGTGAGTCATGAACAGTAGTGAGAATGAAATTCAATTAATTACCATAAACAGTCGTAAATGGTTGTAATAGTAAACATGGGGGTGGTCGGTCGACATATGGTGACTAAATAACTGTATATATTTGGTCACTACAAAAATTTTGTTTACTCCAAAGGGTTTTCACCCTTAGTAACGCAAAATTTTGGAAAATAGAATTTATTTTCATATCACACCAGATGGACTTTTATTCTTTTTGTATTTGTAATTTTTTTTAATGAAAATTCTAAAGTGGGACCTAACTTCTTAAAGGGCATATTGTTCTTGTAACATTTTCTTTTTTCGTTTGACCTAATAAACTTTACAATATTCTTTAGGGTAAAAAATGTCATTGGTCTTTTACTGTGGCATTAATCAATTTTAATATTAAAGTTTAATCAAAGTTGTTGACTTACCTTTAGGGCTTAAAGTTAAAGTTAACACCTGACAAGTAGATACTTCAGTTCAAGAGTTTTATGATTATAATGCCTAATTTTGGCTTAAACTTAAACTTTTACTTGAATTATTTTGTGGTGGTAAATATTGGAATGAATTCTGAAAAGAATAAACAGATGTTTGAAAATTGCACGCATTATATTTATATTTATATTTATTGCTAAAGGTAATAAAGTACGGTTTGGAAATTTATAGAATTTGTCCAAGCATGAAATTTGATGATTATGATTCTGTGCGTGCGCAATCCATTCTCTGATTATATCGCATTGTTACGCGTCAAAATTTGTGGAAAATTGCGTTAAAAAAGGGGAAAAACTGGAAACGAGCCAACACAGGGGTGACGTGACAATCGTGACAAACAAGAACTGCGTTTGTGTTTGTCATGTTTGCAATCCAATTATTTCAATTCGCCACAATCCGTCCACTATCCACGATTTGGCACGATTTGGCACGATGTCTTTTTGTCGTTATTTGTGTCATTATCCAGGAACGGATTAGATCGATCGATAAACATTATCGATGCGAATATTCGCTCTTTAAATATATGCACTTATAAAGCTCATACCGCTTCAAATTGAAGTGTTGCGTCAACAATGAATATTTTGATAAATAATAATTTAGTGTTGGCGAATTGCATGATAAGACCAATGCGCGAGTAGTGAGTTGTGAGTAATCGAAACCGGTCAAGCATGCAAGGACATTGTAAGTAATATTGTGTGCATAATTCACATTAATTTGTAGTTAATTGATTTAATTTTTATGTTCTTATCTTGAAGTTGTTGGAGCTGGTAATGCACAAATCATTTTTTTGTTGAATGAAAGTCAAGTATGTCATTGCTCTCGAATTTATGTGCTTTGATGTTGATCAGTTTTGCCCTGAAGTCAGCATTAATATGCACATATTTAGATGGTAGAGAAATATGGCGATTTAATTGAAGCGCAGAAAACGAGGGCGCGTGTGCAGCCCTTGTGGCGATGAGCGCGCTTGGCCTTTTGTGCGCACCCCGCGCTAATTTGCATTACAAATTTTTCCAGCAAAACAATGCTGATCAACTCGTTTTAATACGATCCGCTGGCTCATTGGAATCTAATCAGTAATAATGTGCTTCTAATATTACATTCACGTATCCGCTTTCAAGGTATTGTTTGATTTTGGTAACGAAATTCGAGACTTTGGTCATAAAATGTTTGGATGTATGAAGAAAAAAAACGAAAAAATTAACAGGGAAGTGATTTAAAACGTATGTGATGATAACTTTTGAAGAACACGGAATATAAATAATGAATTATTAATAAATTATTGGTTTTTTATACTGGGACAAAGTTATTGATTTTTTTATGATCGTTTTATGTGGTTTTGTTAGAATTTGGTGTTTTTGTTAAAAATGAGATTCAGAAAAAGTTTAATTTTATAAAAATTGGTGCGTCCTACAAAAAAAGTTACTAATGTAAATTGTTCCTTGGTTTATTACCTATAACTTTTGTTATACAATTTTTTTTATTTTTTTGTTAGAAATGGAAATATGAAGTCATTTATTAGGAAATTCGTGGTAGTAATGAAAAAATTAAAAATCTTATTGACATCATAACTCTCGAAGTGAAGTACCCACTCGTCTTTCTTTCATTTATTGAATGCTTCAGGTGTAAGTATAGTACTTGAAGTATAAAGTGTAAAATTGATTTGCGATTTTAAAGTTAATCCGTCAGCAGCCGGTCGTTTCGGTCATTTTGGTAGTCAACGACCACTCCAAATATTGTAAACCGACATTCTTCCGATAAACAAAGCAATATAATTTGCAAACATGTCGAAATATCAGTATAAACATACCATGACGACCATGCGTACGAACGATCAACCCTTCAATCCCAAGAACGCTTTTGTCGCTTGCTCTTCGTTTGGGGAGCGCATTATTTACATAAACGTCATTCTGTCACTCAAATCTCTTCAAAATTCGTCACAGTGTGGCGACTCCGCGCGTCCGTTTTGGCACCACATCGAATTTTGATAGATGCAATCGAACAGCGAAGCATCACACTCAATCTTTAAAAAAAACGAATCGCGCTCCCCAACGGTTACGTCAACACGCATCACCCCTAGAAAACGTTTTGTATTGAAGGGACGTCGACAGAAAGTTGAAAACACGCTAAGTTCCTTCCTCCACGTGCCATATTAAAAAAACACCCTAAACAATGTGGATGGTATACTCACTTACGTTTGATAAACGTAAAACTGAAAACGAAAAACTCCAAACCACCACCAACATGAGCACGCGCTCGCTTCACTGGACAAAACGTCCGTAAGTGGTTTAGATTTAGAGGGTGGTTGTTGGTTGGTGCGTTATGGCATTCGGCATAAGTCCAAATGTGACCAAATGTCGCGATGTGCATTGGAATGAATTTCTCACATCGCTGCCCACGCCGCATCATCCCTATGGTCACCTATCAATGTCACCGCAGATAACGCAGTAATGACCATATTACGTCGGTCGTTAATTAAACGACGCCCGGGTAAATAATTTACGGTACGGACAGCCCATAACTCACACTCTTGGCACACACGCTCCGGAAAAGTTCGTTAATCGCACACGCCTGAATTCGTCACCAAATACAAAAGCTTCAAACACATCAACCTTCTTCGACGACTTCCGGTTGCTTGGAACAGGTTCCAGATTATGGTGTGACGCATATGAATATGATTTTTTTGAGTGCCCTATTGTCATAAGCCAAGGATATCTTCGAGATGTTTATCTCGGCCTTCCCTTCAAGTTCCTTCAAGTTTTTAAGTTTTTTTTACGTGAAGAATTTGTTTCGTAGTTTTTTTGTTTAAGTTCCTAATCATATCCATAACAATGAACGTGAGCTTGCTAGAGTTGGAATATTGTGATTCGTTATTAAATCAACAGCTGTCAATTAATTTTATATAGCTTTATAATTGCTTGGCAGGAAGGGGGCTGCGCTTTGACTAAATCGTTCTGGTGTATATAATTTAGAAATTTGTAGCGTTTTATGGAAGAGATTAACATCAAAAGACAACTAAAACTTTTACTTAAAAAAAATTATCAAATCAACGAAAATATTTTCTTGAATTTCAAATAGATAAAATCTTGTGCTTAGGTTTTGGGTGGGGATGGAGGCATTTTGGTTAATATTTATTGCTTGAGGTATGTCAAGATTAGTTACGTCAGTTTATAAGTTTATAAGGTTGGTCAGGTGGTAGGTTTTGCTGGTGAATTTTTGGAAAAGTTTACAATGAATCTTCTTATTGGTATCATAACTCTCAAAGTGAAGTACCCTCTTACCTTTTCTTTATTTTCCGTAACAACTCAGGTGTTAGAAGCTTAGTTGGTACTTGAAAAATGAAGTTTGCAAATTTAAGCCGCCAGCAGCCGGTGACAACATAAATATGGATTCCGTTTACAACCGATTCTATGTATTGCAATTTTCTGTGAAGAATGACAGTTGGTAACTGGTGTAAATGCATGATTGCATACGATTCCGTGCTGGTTGAATATAATTTTTAATTATAAAAGCTGGCGTGTGCCGATGACCCGATTTTCCTTTTATTTCATTTCATTTGTGTTTCTATTTCAATATTTTTCGTGATTTGTGCATAGATGCATAGATAAATCAGGAGAGAGTTCGTTGAATATACGCGTTGGTCAATAGGAGTGTGCACGCGCTGAAGAACGAATTCATGTGCATCGAAAGAATGATTGCAAATCAACGAAAAAATGATAGAAAATCGCTTAATAAGGTTAATTGTAAGTAAGTTGTAGCGAATTATAAATGCGCTAGAAACTGACGCTGCTAATAGGCCGGCAAGGATTTCTATTCGCAGCTAATTACTTCCGCTTTTGTTCGTTGGGTATTCTTCGTGAGTGTAAACAAAATGTTGTAACCGGCAGGCGTCAGCCAGCGTTGATGAAGATTTGATGGATGCGTTGAAGGTGCGACAAAGCAGATGCGATTTTGGCACGCTTCGTTGTCGACCACTGGCATTGGCATGGCATACAACAAAAAATCAAACGATTTAACGACGATCGTAAATTTCGTCAATTAAAAGCGCAAAGTTCGACGGCGCGAAGTGGAAAATGTCATAAATGTCGCCAAAAGTCGTAAAAAGCGAAGAGCGGAACAACCCCAAAATGTATAAACAGTCCTCCGGAGAGGACGACAAAGAGATAAGTTTCAATGTTGAAAATATTGCGCAATGAACGAGTGTGTGTGTGTGTGTGTGTGTGTGTGTGATATATTTGAGTGCGTGTAATAAAAGAACAAAATCGAACTTGTGCTACTTGGAAAGCAGGTATTATGTGATGCCAGCCCTTTTTGGAGTGCGATACTCTTTACATCGGGGACACCCCTCGATGTGGCAAAACGACTATTTGATGCTAAGGTTAGCTAGGCCTTCAATTTCGTTTTATTTGTGAAATAATTGTTTGAAACTTTCTTTTTGGGACACCTGTTATAATCGCGTTTAATTAAATTAGAAAGATAGATCGAAAAAAAATTGTTTTTTTGTTCAGAATTTTAGGTTTTGTGGTTGTTAATATAACTTAAGGGTTGTTAATGAAAATGGGTTTTGTTGGAATTGATAAAATAGGTTATTATCAATTTGCAACAAATATTTGATAAAGATAAATATCAAAATGGCGGAGTTATAGCCATTTAATAATGTTGTTACATTTTCAAAACAATCAAAATATTTTGTTAAATTTTATTCAACATTAAAAAAATTAATATTTTGCCTTAAATCTAAAAATTTTAATACTAAATTTCTATAAATGAACCCATCCTCTATTTAAATTAAAAATTTGGTGAAGATTGAATTCAAAATGGCGAAGTTATAGCCATTTAAAAATGTTGCAACATTTAAAAAACAACCAAAATATTAAGTTAAATTTTATTCAACATTAAAAAAAGCAATATTTTCACTTGAATTTAAAAATTTTAATACTAAATTTCTGTAAATGAACTTATCCTCTATTTAAATTAAAAATTTGGTAAAGTTTGAATTGAAAATGGCGGAGTTATAACCATCCAACGAAGTTGTGACTGAAGAATCTTCAGTCAACGGATCTAGTTTAACTTCTTAGCCGTCTGCAGATTAGGATAATCCTAATCTATGCGCCACTTAAATAGACTTAACAACTTAATATTCTTCTCTTGTTCATATTCCGCCAAACCGTACCAAACCAGTGTTATTATAATTTAAAAACGTGAGTTATTTTCGGATTTTATCAAACAGTATTTTTAGATGTTTTTACTAAAAAAAGTAAACTCGTCTTTATTAATCATACTTCAACTTAACAAGAAAGAAAGAAAATTTCATGTAACAAGATAATCCTAATCTAATTCATATTATCGTCGCCATTGTTAGATTTCACTAATCGCATTCTAAGCTTAGTCAAAGTTATTTAATTCAATTGTTACAATATTTCGCTAGCTTTAACGTATCTAACAAGAAACCGACGTACGTCTTCCCCAATGTTAAACCTCAACAACGTACGTCGTTTTCTCGTCAGTTAAGAATTATTTCCATCAAAATCTCTACATCTCTACTGTTTCATGCACAAATCTATAATTATTATCAAAAATTATTAACGACAATGATGGGACTTGAAACAAAAATGTAAAGCCCACGTAGTTTATTATTCTGAGGTTAAATATCAAAGCATAAACGGAACCAGTTCTTAGTAGGCGCACAATTCAATTCAATTCATTCACTAAGAATATGAAGAGCAGCGTAATAGCTGGCAATAGCTGGGCAATAGCAAAGAAGTCGAGGAGCACACCGCGGCACTCGCGGTGTGTTTGTGCTGCGCATGCGCAGCCCCCGGCCGCTGGTGATTGCTGAAGTGACTGCCGAGCGCAACTCGCTACCAAACTCCAGTCTTCGACGATCGCCCGAGCTGCGCACACGTGGGCTTAACGCTCATACGCACAACACTAACGTGGGTCGATAGTCAAAGTACAACAACATCAAACAGTTCCGGTGATGATGTGATAACAGTCCCAACGAAAGTGGCAATGCGTAGAATATAAACAAAGTGCATCTGTGAGGAGATCCTCGCAACGGATTATCACGTCCCAGACAGAAGTCCGTCGACGTGAATATTGAAGAAGTCCCTTTGATTGCCGAATAAATCATTAACAATGAAAATGAAATATTTCACTACTGGACAACGCGAATCTTACACTTTGATTGCGCGCAAGAGGTACATGAAGAAATTGTGAGTTTTCTTTTTTCGGGATTCTTTTGTTCACATTCTTAACTTCTGATTCTTACTACGATTTTGTGGTGTTTATAAATATCATTTGGTATTTATAATTGTTTACTACTTTGAATCATTTGTTTTCTAAACGTTTTTTTTTGTTGTTTTGTAATTTTCTGTTCGTTTTTATTTTGTTGTTATATTTTTTGTCTGTGTGCGAGTAACCAACATGTTCAATCGGTTGATAACGCGTTGTTTACTAATGGTAAAAATGTGTTAATGATTTATTTTTGGGAACTTTTACATAATTAACGCGCGCCCACCGTCGAATTTTACTATCCGGAGCGTTTCTGGTGCGAAAAAATTACACGCTCTCTTAATCGCTCGCCCCTATGAGTGTGTAATATTTCGGGCGCACGATTTTTAATCGGAGAACATAATCATAACGCCGATACATGACTGCCGATGAACAACAACCAACAATGCAGATGCTAATCAAAACACCAACAAGCTAACAAACAAATCATAATTATAACTGTGCCCCGATTTTGTTTATAATA